>VNJS01013022.1:0-32201 GCA_008042575.1 Drosophila watanabei | reverse complement strand
CCCCCAGAAAAGGCGCCCACAAATGTTTGCATTTTGATGAAGTACACTAAAGTTAATCCCAGTTCCATTGCGATTCACCAAAAGGAGCAGGAGAAGGAGAAGGAGCAGCAGCAGCAGGCCAGGCTGCAACATGGAACTTTAACTTTGGCCGACTTTATGCCAAGTTGCAGGAAGTTTCTAGTTGCACAAACGCATTGCCGGACTGAAACTTCTGCTCCAGACAAGGCTCACAAGACAGAGGGGGCAAAAAAAATAACAGAAAATAAATGGCAGCGAGTTTATTTAATTAAAAACTTCGCCGCACGCATGCAAAGGGAAAGTTTCATTTTATTTTATTTCATTTTATTNAATTTCCGCTGGGGCCCAATGAACTTTGGCAACACTTTTGGTAATTGTTAGGGGGGGCGATTTGGGGGGTAAAACCCCTAACCTTCGAACAAGGGAGGCGTCATGCAAATGTCGACATGGCAAAAGTTCAAAATTGCAACTGAAATTACGGCCATTGACAGGTAAACGACTTTTGGCAAAGTTAACAAGGTCTGGCTTATACCTATTTTCTTGCCAAAGCAAAGAGAGGAAAAAGCAGCTAAAATTATTGTTATAAAAAAATCTATTAAAATTCTAGACAATAAAAATCCAGGAGAGTGCTTAAGTATCCCTTTCCTAGTTTCAAAAGGATTTTATCAAGATTCTACGATTGTAAAACCTTCAAAGTTCTTCTTTTTTTTCGTTCGATTGCAGCTGCAATCTGTCAGTTGGCAGGAGGATCAGGATCAGGCCCGAAAAAGGACAATATATCAAATTGTTTGGCAGCAGCAGCAGGATCAGGAGCAGGTGCTGGGCTCCCCTTTTTCCGAAGCCACTCGAACTCGATTGTGCAGGCCATCAAACAGATTGGAACACGCATTTGCAGCATGTTTCGTGCCACGAAAGCTGCAATTAAGTTTTGTTAATTTTAATGAAGCCACCAGCCACCGGTCACCGTCCAGGCGCATCTGCTCTCGGCTTAACCGAGCCAAAGAGAGAGAAAGAGGGGCCGGAGACAACTCTTGTACGGATTCAAGCAAGTCCAAAGCAATGCTCCAGGGAGCAGCTGCTCCCTGCCGCACCTCATGGAGTTAGGGGTTGAGTTGTCTTCGCATAGCCGAGGGTCTCGGGTCCCGGACATGCGATCTGCCCCGTCTTGGGACCACTTTTTCATCCATTTTAATTAAATGCCCGTTGAACACGGCGACTTGGGGCGTCCGCGATAGGAATCGAGGGGATCCGCAACCTGAAACTCTAGCGCAAAAAAGCATACAAATTGGAAAGCAGATGAAAAATATTTAGATGGCAGATGGTACTCAATCATTAATAGGGGTTATTATCAAGCTAAATCGCTTGAAGCCATTGGAATCAGTTGGAGGTCTACAACGAGCAACAAAACAAGCTTAAATAGTTTACAAGGAGTAGAAGAATTAACTGTAACTAATACAATTATTTATCTAAAAAAGTATCAAAAGAATATTAAGATTTATGTTTGTATTATAAAAGCTTTTCTATTATTATAAAAAAATATACAAACAAGATCAACAAACTCAATTTCACATTTTCCTTTGAAAAGCCACAAAATATTTCCATTTTCTTTTTCAAATGAATTCTATTATCCAGTCATCGTCAAATCGGAAATTGAATAACAAGCTCTTTAAATTTGATGAGAATAACTTGCACATTATATTGATTTTATTTCGTTACAATCTTTATGGACTTCGCGAAGCATCAGCAGCAGCAGCAGAATTTTCTCGTGAAAAACACACAGAATATATATGTAGAGGGGAAAAGGAAAATCTCAAAGGAGGGGAAAGCCAAACAAGAAATTGACTGTACTCAAAGCTAGACCAGCAAAGTTTACACTGTGTGTGTGCGTAGGCCCCTACTGTCCTGACCGCCTTTGGAGAAACATGACAAGTCAAGTCCTTTTGGCACCCCAATAAAATTCTCGCTTGGCCGTTTTTTTGCTTAACGAAGTGGAACTTTTTGCGTGTGGCGGTGGTCTTGGCCAGCAATAAAAAAGGAAAATGAAGTGCGACACAACAACAACAACAGAATAAAATATAATAAGCGGGAAATGAGAGGCAACTGATGGCTTTAAGCCTGGGTCCGGGCCAAAATAGGCATTAACCAAGCGCAGAATCGGAATGTCCGACTAATTGAGGCAATTTCTTTGAAGCCGCTGGCTAAATAGCGATTTACACTGTCCGACCATTGCAACCATAATCCAGTCGTTTGTCTCAAATCCTTTTTTCCGGCTTCGTGTCCGTGTCCTGGCTGTCAGCGTTTAAATTGCGGTTGCCAAAACAAATGAGTGGGCGGCGGCGTGGGGCGGCAAAAGCCGAAATGTCCTGCGGCAGAGTCGATTCATTTGGGATGCAACATTTTAAATGATTCCATGACTGGCCACCGCATGCAATTTGCCGCCTGCTGACGTCGGAGGTGGTGTGGTGGGGGCAGCGGGGGAGGGGTGTATACTGGTGTGTGCGTCAGGTGTGTGTGCGGCGAATCCTGCGAATGAACAACAGAGAGTGCCGTTCAGTGTCCACACTTTTCACATGGCGTCCTGTTCATATTTCATTCGCAATGACGCTGACAGGACAATGCGGTCCTGCATGTGTCCTTTCAGCCGTCTCACCACTCTCGCCATCGCCCAGCAGCCTTGTTGCCTCTACCAGCATCCTTCGCCCACGGCAAGCTTTGGCTGGACATCAGAGATGCCAGGATATAATAATGGATATTTGGGTTTAATAAATTATTACAAAATGTATATTATTATCTTATATAGATAAAAATACTTTGCAAGCTAGAGTTTGTTCTATTTTTTACTTAAATATTGAGATAAAAATCATTATAGGCTTACGGTTTTTTTTTGGTTTTTAATCTCAATATTAAAGTTAAAAATAAAACAAGCAAGCCTTTAAAAACACAAGTATTGTGAGGTTTTAAGACTTGGTAAGCAAACTCATAACTCATTTTATTTACAACTAAACTATAAACATTTGGCAACATTTTCATTAAAAGCTTTACAGACAAAGTTATTTCGACTTTTAGGGATATTTAACATTAATTATTTAAAATTGATTGATTTAAATTAGAAAGTTATTTCGGCTGATACTCAATGATATTGACAACAAACAACTTCTATATCTTTTTGACAAGAAAGTTGTATCTTTTTTTGGATAAAAAAAGTTTATTCTTACATACAAAATACATAGAAACAATATTAATATTCCCAATTATTTATAACAAATATCCAAGTAAATGTAATTCCGATAATTTACATTATTTTGTACCTCCGTTAAGTAATTAATTTGCATATTTTCCGCATCACTGTTACTGGCTTACAATGTGTCCAATGTGCCAGCTTGCATACACTGATTCCAACTGATGAAGTTGGCGTTGCAAGTGCGGTTGCATGCCCCTTATCCCTGCGCACACCTTTCCCACCATCGTCATGGTTGTTGCCACTTTACGCATAAATCAAAAGTTCAGTGTCAACAAAAAAAAGTGATTTCTGTGTCAATTCTCGGTACGCCCTTTGTTTTTGTGCCACGCAATATTTTCCTTACAATTTTTCATAATTAAAAATAAATAAAAATCAAGCCACTTGACAGTGAGCCTTGGATGGATGGATGAATGGCAGGATGCCTGCCTGGATTTATGGTCGGGATATGCGGAGCTGGGCCCTTAAGCCATTGAAATAAATACAGGAAATATGCAGAAACGAAATGAATGCAAACCAAAGGAGCAGAAAGGAAGGAAGGACGAAATGGGGACCTGAGCGAGCATATGTTTTATTTGCAAACGGAAACAAGATGCTCGCCCGACCTGGCAGCTGTCTGCCGAGTACAGTCGGAATTGAGTTGAGTTGAGTCGAGAGTCGTTATCCTCGGCCGAGGCATTTCTTTTTAGCAAAATCGAACGGATGTGAGGGTAGGAAACCTCAGACAAACACACGCATTTCACATTTCGCATTTCGCTCTGATCCTGGCATTTGTTTCCGCTCCTTCCTCCGGTAACTGGCAGCAGGTGATATGTATAACGATTTCCGGCTTATGATTTGACTTTCAATTGATGCCCGGGCTCTGGGTTATCTGGTTACCATGTGGTTTATCCCCACAGCAAACAGGACCCAGGACTCAGGACCCAGGAGCCACTGTCTTCTCATTATCCTGCCAGCTTAGTGGCTCTCAAATGATTGTAATGATACCGCCCCCAGAACCCGGTGTCTGCCATTCCGGGGGTAATAAGAAAAGTTTAACTTTATGATTTCTTGCTTAGCAAGAACACAACGAGGCGTATACTCGATGTGGGTCCTGCCAGGTCCTGCCCAGAAGGTGGGAGGCGGGTGAAATCGGTTCTGGATGTGTATGGGTGTATGAGTGTGGGCGGCACAATAAAAGCGTAAAGTGACAACAAAGCGGCAAACAACAAAATAAATAAATCACAAACAAAAAGCAGAACCAGCAGCCGAGCTCCAAAATAGCACACCAAGGCAGAAAAACAACATGAGCAAAAATATGCACAGGGAAAAAGAATTATATTACATTAATAATTTATTTAATATAAAATTGTTTTCAAAAATATCATAAAACAATTTATATATTTGTTTAACTCGTTAAATTTTGACAACATTAATAAGTGCCTCTAATATAAGTAGAACCCTAAATTCTTGCTAAAAAATGCCCAAGTTTAAGTTAGAAAAAATTTTCTTTTTCTTTAAAATTTATTTATTCAAACAAGAAAAATAAACATTTAAATAATTCTGAATAAAGTCTGTTAAATATTCAAGCTTCTTGCTTTTTAGTAAAAAATTTGAAGGTGTTTTAATAACTTGCAATTAATATATAATACCGAAATAAATACTATAGATTTATAGAATGTTTATTATCATCTTTTTATACTTCAAGTTTACTCCCTCAAATTTCTCTCAGTGCATGACAGTCAGCCGAAAACAAGCTGGAAAAGCAGGCACGCAAAAAAAAAGAACAGAACGAAACAAAGCCAAGCGAAACTTTTCTTTCGTCCTTAGCTGCTTTTTGTTCTTTGGCACGCAATTCATATTTCCTTGTCCCAAAGAAAATGTTTCATATGCCCACAAGGGGGAACCAGGGGAGGAGAGGGGAGGGGGTGAGGCGGAAAAAGGATCTGGATTCGAAGGAGGAGGATTCCAAGGAGAATGGCTAAGTGGGGCGACGACCAGTTGACACAATGCAGCAACAAGGTGGGCTGGGCAAACAACAGCGAAGGAAACTTTTGTCATCCTTAGGCCAGTCGCCAGGTCTGGCTTCAGGTCCTGCTACTGCTACTCCTGCTTCAGCTGTTTCTGTCTACTCGGGGTCCTCCCAGAGCTTCTGCTCCTGCTACAGCTCCTTCTCAAGCTCCCGCTCCAACTCCCGCTCCTTTTTCCTTTAGTCCTCGGCGACTTTTATTGTTCGAGGAGCGGTTAATGCTCCATCATTTTGCGCTCCATGTTTTTTCGGTGTCGCTGCACGCTGAAATATTTGCCCAGCGCCATTGTTAATTTATAATGACGCCCCGAAATAAAGAAAGGTTCTTAATACGTGCATGACCTGCCCGTCCGCCTGCTTGCCTTCCTGTCGGTCATTAGACGGGGCATTCCTGCAGCGACAGCAAATCACCTCAAGGAATGGAGCAATCGTCCTGCGGAGTGAAACCGACAAACGAAAGTTTGCATAAATTCCCCCGAGGAATTTACGAGCTGTGAGCTAGCAAAGTTTTTAGCCTTCTTCTCCCTTTACTTTACTTTACTTCATGCTTTCTGCTTTTCTTACGTTTCTTACTTTTTTTGTTGTTGTTAACTTTTCTTTCTTATGCGTAATTTACGATACAATAAATTTTGTCAAACATCTTTTCGGCTTTTGGTAGCTCCTTGCCGCTGTTTGTATTTGTGTTTGTGTTTGTCTCTCTGTTTGCCTTGATAAGCCATTAGTCAAAATGACAAACGCTTAGGTTGATTCGAATTGAAAAGATTTACGTGGCCGAAAACAAAGCCGAATGCAGGCTCTCGACTGCAAAGGAGTGAAATGCCGATAAGGCCCCCACAAAATAAGGGGCTTTTGAGTACTGTATATGTACTATATATATATATATATATATATATATATACGTAAAGCATGCCACAAGCTGCGTTTGTATTTTTCCGGGTAAAGCCCGGTTCAATAAAAGGGGGAAGCCATGCTTACGGTTACCATTGAAAGGCGCCCCAAAATAGACCGCAAAAGCAAACAATTTTATATTGAACTTTAAGGGAAAAGTTTAAGGCAGAAATAAATCCAAAGAGGGCAAGGGAGTCTGTACTTGTAAAAGAGAAATAAAACAAAACCAGAAATCGATATATATGTACATTATAAATATAGATAAAGAGATCAGGGCATAAGGCTGCTTGTAGACATGCATCTTACGCAAAACTGTTTCTTTAAAGTTAAAAGAGACGTAAGAAACTTTGGGAAGTTTCTAACAGAAAAGCCAGCAAGGTAAGTCCTTTAACTAAAGCTTTAATATTTGTTATTTTTATAATTAAAATGCTTACTAAAATTCAAATATTAAATCAGTCTTGAATTTCTCAAATGGGTTTCGTATTCAAGAACTTGGGAAAATTTGAAGCAAAAAGGTCAAAAAGCTATAAAACTTAAATATTTTTTATTCTATTAATTAATATTAAATCAGTTTTGAATTTCTCTAAATGGTTTCGTATTCACTTAAGCCTTTCTGACAAATATAATTACATGAAATGGAAATAAAATATAATAAAGTTTAAAGAAAGGCACTAAACTTGGGGAAATTTTAAAAAGAAAAGCCAACAGGGTAAGTCATTTTAATACAGCTATAATATATGTTTTTTTTATTAAGTTGCTTACTAAAGTTTAAATATTAAATCAATCTTGAATTTCTCAAAAGGGTTTCGTATTTACTTAAGTCTTTCTGGTATATATAGGTTTCATGAAATTGATATAAAATTAAACATAGTTTAAAGAATGGCAAGTAACTTGGGTAAAGTTCAAGCAGAGAGGTCAAAATGCTATAAGATTAATAATAATTTAATATTGCTTATTTTTTAAATTAATAAATTAAGTATTTTAGAATGGGTTTTGTAAAAACAAGGTGTTTGTTAACCTTACTCAACCATTTTAACTTATTTAAGTGTTTCCATGTTTATAAGTAAACAAATACCATTAACATAAGTTAATGCTCCCATTAACCAAATTTCATCAATTAATTTGGCTTAAATAAATACCATCAAATACCATCAAGCTGAATTGGCTTTACTTTGTGCGTTTTTCCAATTTCAAAGCCCCCAATTATTGGCCAAGTGATATATATTCCGTTGGAATTATAACTGGCAGAGCATCATATCAATTGGCCACGTTTCATGGATACTGCCAGAAAATTTAAGCCAAGCCGTTAAAAATGCAAAAGCCGCTTTGCACGGGCAGTAGCATAGAGACATGGATTTTTTAAGGGGAGACAGAAGTTAACTGAAATGTTTCGCATCCAATGTTTGGGCCCTGACATTTTGGCCAGTTTGGCTGGACTCGTCTTACTGCTGTTGGATTTTTGTTGGCCTGCAGTTTTGGGCTAGCCCAGCGCTATTTTTTTGTGTCCGTCTGCTGCCCTGAATTCCGCTTTTTATTGTGCGGGGAGGAAGGGATGGGATGCGGCCAGGGAATGGGGGAATCTGGAGGGCACTGGACATGGGGCATGGGGCATGGAGCATGTGGCATGGGGCATTGGGCTTGGGGTTTCATATCCTGCACTGGGGCAATTAAGTTCGTAATCTGAGCGACATCTGTGCATTGGACGCAGAATCAGGAGCAGGAGTTACACAGAATTTTTTGCTTCCTTTTTTTTGTGCCTTTTCCTCTACGTTTTTGCCTTTTGTTTTTTTCAATATTTCGTCGAAAATTGTTGGAATTGAGAGCCGGGCGGGGCGAGGCATTGTTTACAGCTTGTTATTAACTCTTTCGCAATGTTTTTCTCCCATTTTTGTTTTTTATTTTTTGTTTTTTGCTACCTCTCCCCGATGGCCGTGATTTAAAGGCCCAGAGCTGTAAAACTGCTAAAAGCTTAAATGCCCCGAAAGCCCAGGCGCCCTTACAAGCGCTCTTTCCTGGAATTTGCCCCTCGAGTGATTGTCATTGTCCTCAATTAAACTCCGTTTGAAAGTAATAAATGGTCGGTGGAAACTTTAACGTCTGTGGGAAATTCGAGAGGGTTGAAATGTGGCCGCGTGAAAAATTCCCACAGCCATGTGACTGTTTTTTATTTATTTAAAGAGCTTAAAGTAAGAACAATCAATTATTCAATTGTTATGGGGAAGTATAGTCAACTGGTTTTGAATATCTATGTGGGTTTATTCTTGTATTTTTTATGTCAATTAAAAATGTTGCATTTTTCGAAATGGTTTTTTAAAAGTAATCGATGGCATAACCACAAGCTTAAATAATAGCTCTGTTAGTTAAGTCTGGCTAAATGTAATTGGTAACAAAGCAAGGGCTTAAAATTCTCTTTTAAATAAAAGAAAGACAAAACTGTATTATAAAATGCTAAAACTTTAACAAATAAAGAAAATCTTCTACAAAAATCAGCCTAATTCCTGTAACCTCAAAGGATTAACATACATTCTGCTCTGACTTTAATCTAAATTTGCGGCTTTGTAATTTTTATTAAAAACAAAATATCTTATAGATTTCTCACTACATTTTTATGTCCTAAGCCACATTTAGCTATTAATTTTTTATAAAACCCGAAGGCTACCTTCAACATTTAAATTATTTCATTAAAAAACCAGAATATTAAGACTTTCTTTCACCTCTTTAAATACCTTTCAGGTTCAGACAGTTGGTCGCCTTCGAAAATGCCTGATAACCTGCCGGACATCGCCTGTCAACTGGTAACAAAAACAGGGCTTACTGCGCTCAGTGGGCCGTCTGTCAATTTCCAGTTAACGCTGTTCATCACTCGCAAATCTGACACGCTCCAGCGTTCGATATTAGTGTCCGTTGCAAAGGACGATGAATGCCCCGAGGGAGACGGAGTCAACGGCAGACAGCTGCATGTCCTGGCACCTTCGATGCACTACGCCTGCCTTTTGTCGTTATTTGCCTGGCTAAAGGACGAGCAGGAAGAGCAGGAAGAGCACAGAAAGTGCAAAGCAGTGCGAGAGCAGGAAGAGATGAGTGACGCAGGATGCAGGATGATGATGAAGGGGAGCAGCATCAGCAGCAGCAACATCAGCAGCAGCAGCAACAGCTCTGGTGCCTAGGACTAGAAACAAAAGGCGTTGCAACTGTTGCAAGGTCCTGTCGGCCTGTCCATTAATGGTCCTGCTGCTGCTACTCCCCGGCCTCGGCCAAGTGGCTGAAAACCGAAATCCCAAAAGCCGAAAGCCGAAAACTAAAATCTGCTGATCGGTGCTGCTGCTGCGGCGGCGGGGCACACACACGCAGGAATAGCAGCAACGAGTGTGACAGCTGCGAAGTCGCAAAACACAGACTCTAGGATGTGTTCCGCTCTGCTCCTTGCACACCGCTCTCCCCTTGGCCTTGATGCTTTGGCGTCCTGTGGATGTATCTGTATCTGCATGTGCATCTGTGTCTGCAGCTGTCGCTGCTGGTACGCTGCTTCAACGCTTCATCTTTCTTTTTGCTTCTTTTTTGAGTAGAAGGGTATGTTGGGGGATAAGGATATTTTGGAAATGTATTTTTAGACTGTAAATTGATATCTTACAATCTTAAGCTACAACATTTACTAATAATATTAATAAGAATAAATAAATGTATGTTTTTTGAATATTTCAATCTTATTTACACCTTGATTTTCTATTGTTTCGTTAATGAGACAATTTTTAATTTCTAGGATATATCTAGGATTCTTTCTTAGTTTAGGATATTCCTGCAAGAATCTTGAATTAGCTACGAATAAACAGGGTATCTCCTAGTCCACTTACATTCTTTTCCTGGCTCTGACTTCCCTTTTCCTAGTTCTGCTTTTGTTTCTCGTATGTTGGTCAATGGCAGCATTAGCCTTCATTCTGGTTGATGGCTCCTAGGGATTGTTTTTATGGTCTGTCAATGCGTTTGCCTCCTGCCCGCCTCTGCCTTTGCCTCCTCCTCCTCCTTTTTTATACTCACTTTCTCTGTCCGTCCGCGAAGAGTGTGCGAAGGCAAAGCCGAGGAGACCACAGACTGTGATGCGTTGGTGTTGCCAAGAAAAGCAACCAAAGTGGATGTTTAAAACGAAGGCAGCCGTGCAGCAACAGCCTTGAGTGATAGCGGCACTGTATCTGTGTTTGTTTCGTGTGCCAGTGTGTGTGTGTGTGACCAGCGGAGCATGCAGGCAACATGCCACGCCACGGCAATCCAAGCCGGTGGCTACAAGTCCCGAAGTTGATGAAACAACACGTAGCGAAACCTTGGCATGGCGCACAACAGCCACATCAGGAGGCGCGCACACAACAGCAATTCCGCCACAGAGCCTCTGGAACAGTAAAGAGAATTAAGAACGTTCCAGAGGAGTGTCTCGACCATTAAATACCTGATTATGAAGGTACACATATGAGAGGGAAGGAATTATGTACTGAGAAAGTGTTTATATCTTATATTTAAGTATCGATTATAACGCAAAATTAATACAAAAGAAATCGTAGAAATAAATTTGTATAAATTATAATGCGAGCAGAAACTATGTAACGATTAAATGTTTAAAAATTGGATTTAGCTATCGATTACAATGAAAATATATAACGAAAACATATCGTACACATAATTTTGTATTAAATGATAATGAAAGCTCAAAATATGTACCAAAAAAATGTTTAGATATTTAATTTTGTTATCAATTTTAATCGAAATATATCGAAAACATATCGAACAATTAAATTGTTTTTTAACTTATAAGGAATCTGTTTAGAAATTTGAATGTTAAATAGACAAACTTTCAGTGAAAGTACATTTTTAATATTTAAAATATTTGTTATATTTTAAACCTTTTAAACTACGATAGATTTATTGTGTTTTATCGACTCTTTGAGTTTGAAATCGATTTATGTATATCGGTAATTTGAATTTTCTATTGTTAATTGAGCAGATGTCTTTAGGGGTTTCTCAAACTCCTCTTCATTGGTTCTTTCATTCAATTATTGAGTTTGTTGTTAGTTTCCAGTTGAAGGTTTCTGATTTACCTTGTAACCCATATACCCCTTAATTTTACGATTAATGGGTACTTAAAAAGGAGCAAAAGCGGCTACACAGCGGCAGATTAAATCAGGTAGGAAATTTTCGTTCGAGTGGTAAATGTTTTGCACCTGCCGTTAGCAGCAGCCGGTTTGCCGGCTGTCTCAGCTGTTGCTTTTGCTGCTCCTCTTGCTTGTTTTTGGCCATGATGTTGCCTTATATTTTTTTTTGCTGCTTATTCTGCTGCTGCTGCTGCCGTTGTCATTCAGATGATTAGTGCTCGGCCTGGAACTGCGCCTGCGCAGCGTTCTTTCATTTTCGGGCAGATATTTTTGCGAAAAATATCGCGTGCTTGCTGGCATGCCACAGAACCGGAACCCTGTCCTCGGCTCGAATCATCTCATATGCATATATGTAGTATATATACATACCTTTATAATATGAAAGAATCAACAATGCCCTCAGCATTGATGAGGATGATGAGAAGGAGCCCTCATCATCTGCCGCCTGGCCAGAAAGGCAACGAAGTGGTCAGGAGTGGACAGAGATAAGAGACACCTGCTCCTTTGTTCGGGCATTGATTATGTTCGTTTATTTCGAGAGGCTCGGGTCATTAAGTTCTACCAAATTGGAGAATATATGCTTAAGAATTTTTTGAAATTATTTATCCAATTTAAAAAGAGTAAGAAAATAAGCATTTATAGCTTGACTTTGTAGATTTAAGACACTTTAACCTCTGCAGAAAACACACCTGATGTTACTGCAAGTAAGTCCAAGTCCAAGTGCAGTTGCAAATGGGAAAGAACACTGTGAGTTCGCATTAAATGGAGTACCTGGTTTTTAGCACCTGCACGGGACATTCGAGTGGCACTCAATGGGCAGTTACTGTGGGGAAATCCCCGTCGAATATGAGTGCAAATGGAATTTGAACTCCATATTCTGGTTTGAGTTGCACATTTAACTGGAGAGTGGAGCGCGGAGCGAGGAGCGAGCAGCAGCAACTACTGACTTTCCGGGCCATTACCTTAATATGCTGACCATAGCGTGAGCCATTCGCTGCCACATTCAGCCGCAATTCTCCGCATAAAAGCCAACAATATAACCGGCGACAATGAAACAAATGCTCAAAGGGGTTTTTTTCGGATAGGAAAGGGGCAGGGGAAACACTGCCATGCAAATGGTGGCAGCCACCACTCCCAGGTGCAATGCCCCCACACCCCCTGAATGCATTCTGCTGCTGCTTCTGCTGCTGCTGCTGCTGCTGTCGTGTGCAACAAGCTAGAACAGAATGACAACAAACAAAGGCATCAAATTAAAAACTAAACTGCGTCCACTCAAAATATGCAAACAGCTCAGCCGGATGGCGTGGCCAGGGGAGGGATGTGTGTGTGTGTGTGTGTGTGTGTGTGTGTGTGTTTGGGCCGTGCCTGTGGATGTGCATGCACTAGTTGATGTGGACCCGGGCTGGGATGTGCATGTGGTCAACGCTTGATTATGCAGCCACGTCGTCCATTGATGATGGCCACCACAAAGGGGTTGGCCAGCAGCTTGTCCTCCACTGGCTGGCTAGCCCGCCGCTTCCTGCTTCCACAACGTCCATGAGAGTACATTAAAAAGTAAAACGAAAACGAAATAATACAAATAGGGCAGGATTTTGGCCAACGAACTGGGGAATGCACTTTGAGACCTCTGCTTGTCTTATAAATAGTAATATTTTCCAAGGGTAGAGTGAAGGTCTTGCTCTTTTTTATGGTTTAAAATGCAACGACAAGAAGAAAATACTGTCAGAGGAAAACTTTAGAGACTATTTACAGTGAAACTTGCTAGTAAAGGAATTATTGAACCATTATTACATTAAACATAAACTTGAATTGATCTTTAAACTTCAATATATTGAGGAGCTCCAAACTATGAGTAAATCAATAAAAATAATCCTAAATAATCGATGCAAAAAACACACTGTACCATTATAGTAAACCTTCTACAATATCGAAGCTGTACTGTTTAAAAAACGTAATCTTTATTGGCTTGGTAACGTTTTCTCCACTCCTTAATAGTAAGCGGCTCAAAAGAACATATAATACCCCCTTTTGCGAGGGTATCAAAAATATTGCAAATTGCAATACAGTGCCGGCAAGTGGCCACAATGGCAGACTGTTGCACCCCCTTTTGCCTCTTACTTACTTACGTGCCCCCCGTTTTCCCAACCCCCCTGCTCAGCCAAGCGTGCACTCCATTCAGCTGACCCCTGACCCCCCCTTCACCTCCTCACCCCCATTATATTTATAGGGGGGAGGGGAGCTGAACAACGACAACAAAAACTGGTAAAAATGCATAGCTTACAACGCTTTTTTCGGTGCGTAAGGCGCCATTTTTGGCATATTTCTGCCGCACTTTCCTCTTTTAAGCTCTACCATTTCCCGGCCTATGTGTCAAGCCCCTTTCCCCTCCTTTCCTTGCATCCACGTTGCAACAATGCAGGAATTGTGGGCTTACGACCAATTCAATAGCCTTACTTTTTTTTTGCCACTGACTTTTGCGACCGCATTCCAACGCTGCACTTTAAAACCTTTTTCCGGCCTTTTTCGCCGCGGAATGTCCTCCCACTAATCCTGTTCCATAAAAGGATGGCAAGGCTAAAAGGGAAAAAAGGGTTCTGGGATGTATGAGATGGAAAAAGCTTAAATGGTTAAACAATTTTGTATTGAACGGGAAGTCGGTTTTTATAGCTTTTTAGGGTATTATAATTTTAGTAAGGAGCTAGCAACGCAGTGAAGGACCCTATAAATCGTATATATTCTTGATCAGAGTTAACAGCTGAGTCGATCTAGGCATGTTTAGACGAAAACCATTTTTTTTAATTCTTATTTAGGGGTTACATCATGAAATTTAAAAAAAAAATGTTTTAAAATTCACAAAAAATTTTAATCTCAGTATGCTAATTTATTAACCTATTAAAAACAGGCACAGAAAAGTTTTCCGTTTGTAAATTAATGCATTTTTGTCTGAGTTATGGTGATTTATTTGATAAAAAGGGTATACAAACTTCGGTTTACCAAGGTTAGCTATCTTTTTTATTATGAATATGTGGTAATTTTTTACTAATATTCATGGCAGGGCATTACCTTTTTTACAAGAAGATTAACATGCGGTCAATGAGTCTTTTCAATAAGCTGCAACAGCTTACTCTATTTAGTCAGAGCTTTAAAAATTAATGTTTCTTTTCATTTACTCTTTTGAAGTATATTATTATTTCTTATATGGGACTTTAAATTTCAAGAAATATTCAATGAAGTTATTAATTGCAGCACCTTTTCCGAAACGACTTTTTTAGAATTTAAAGAATTTTCCATTATTCTGGCTTGACAATAGTCTTATCTTTGTGGGAGGTATTGCGCTACAAACGAGAACTAGAAACCCTGAAATCACCTTTGATGTGAAATCAGAACCAATTATTATTTCCGCAGCTGCTGCCTACGAAAGGTATCCTAGACAAAGGCTACGTTTTCCTGCTGCATTTTCCTTTGTTCCCTACTAGGCTATCTTCGTTCCTTCAGGTCCTTGCCGCTACCTTCCTTGTGCTCCATCTTCTTCTGCTTCGCCGGCGACTTTTTTCCACTGTTTCTTTTTCGGAGCACGTCAACATGTTTTCGCACTTTTACGTCTGCCTTTCGGGGCCTAAACATCTGCCGTTTGCATTGCAGTCTGTCGCTGTCGCTGTTGTTGTTGTTGCTGCTGTTGCAGTTGCTGTGCATTCACCGCAAGCGCGCCATGTGTCAGGAGCAGCGAAAGGAAAAATAAGAAAAGAGTGGCAGAAGGGAGGAGGCAATAGGCAGGCCGCCATTTTGAGTTGCTTTCTTTTTATTTTTGTTTCTAGAGCAAAGAGTAAATATAGATGATCTTTAACAATAACAATCAGTTATTTTTGGCAGCCACTTATTCGCTTTCTCTTCCCTTTAGCGCGCTCTCTTAGCCGCTCTCTTTGATTGCTTGTTGCATGCTCTCTCGCCCACTACACCTTCGTACAGGTGCAAATGCTCTCTTTCGTGCTCAGCAACCACTACTTCGTGCTCCCTTGCGCTCTTCGTGAACTCTCACTCGTCGAGTACCGAACTCCGCCGAAGCGTCGGGCCTCGTGGCCTATAAAAGGAGCAGCCGCCGACGCGCCGCTTCAGTCATTTTCGAACACAAACGGTTAAAAAGACATCCTGGAAAATATCCTGGAAAATAAGCCCGAAGTAACGGTACACAACATACCTTCAGTGCTTGGTGCGAACTTTCGGTTTTGGCCAAAACAACAGTGTGTAAAGCGAAAAACGAAAACAAAGCGGATTAAGCCCGAGGCGAGCTACAGGAATAATTGTAGCATTGTTTGCCAGCGCCTTTTATAAGGTGTTTGACTGTCACGCCGCCGGGAAGTCGGAAAAGCGTAAAGACGGAAAGACGGAAAGTCGAGCCTCGAAGTTTGTGTGTCGGCGGTATGCGTGCCAGTCGTTTGCATAAATCGCCCTTGCCCGTACCCGTGCCCGTGTCCGTCTAAGTCGAGTCCCTTCTTTTTTGTTATTACCCCAAAACATTCCGTGGAAAACCAGAAGGGAAAGCAAAGCCAAGCAAAGCCTTCGCGTGAGCATCTAAATTGCCCTGCAACAATGGCAGGCTCAAATGGTTTGCGGCTAATCCTGCTGGCGACGGTGATCCTGCAGTTCGCCTGCCTGGCAGCGACGGCGGCGGCGGCAACTACCAGTGGCACGGTGGTGGTGCTCAGCGACGTGAACAACATGTTGCGCGATGCCACCAAGGCCACCAGCTCATCGAAGGATGTCAAGCCCAAAACGGAGACGGAGGCCCCTGAGTCTAGCGTGGAGCTGCTCCGCTTTGTGGAGGACGAAGAGGAGGAGCGTGACGAGGAGCAGGAGCGGGATTCGCGAGAGCAGAAGGCGCTGGGCGACCAGGTGCGCCTGCTGACCAAACAGCTCGGCGCCCTGATGCTGCGGCGCCGCGAGGATTACGAGATGCTGGAGCACAACCTGCGCAAATCCCTGCGGCTCACCACGAGTGCGGCCAGCGCCGATTCCGGCCTGCGCGAGGAACTGAATCAGCTCAGGTAAGCCTAAAGCACGCCCACCTTTCCCGCCAAAATTGAGCGAGCTTCTAGTTGGAATCGAATTTGAATTGTTAATTAAGGCGGAGGACCGCCTCTGCCATTGGTCAATTGGCCGCGCTGGCAATTTGTGAGGACCGAAACTTGGCTCGAAACTTTACCGCAGTCACGTAGAACTTGTCGCGCAACTTTTTGGCCAACCGACGAATTTATGGCCCTCGAAAGCGGGCAACAGTTTTTAGCCAAAGTCTCTTTCTTTGGCAAATTAAAATGTCTTCCAGATTGAATTAAGTCTGCAAGTAATTAAAAGAAATCTGAAATACTTTGCTAAAAGAGGATTTTTAATTAATAAACTGAAAAGTATACACTATACATATTTATCTTGTAAATTGAGAACAAGCAAGATTTATTATCCATAGTCTCCTTTATCCTTGCTCACGCTTCATTATCAGATCCCTGTCCCTCTCCTAATGACCTGCATGTTTTTCTTTCCCAGTCTGATGATATGATTATTCTGCTTATTTTGATAGCGAGAAAATGAACTGATATTGTTGTTGAGCTTTTTCCTAACATTTTCATATGAGACCGAGGTCAGTGCAATGGAGAAAGGAATTCGAATGCGGGACATGATTGTGTCCAACTAATTCAGACAAATATATGAGAGAAGGGGAGTGGGAGTGGGAGTAGAAGTAGGAGGATTTTGTGGGGGCCAAAACAGGATAAGACATCTAATCAGAGCAAAGACACGAGCCACAAGCCCAGCCCAAGTTTGCGTAGTATTCGTGATTTGTTTCGTTGTCATGGCCTGACTAATAATGATTGTCTCATCGAGCAGAACGCACACACGCAACCTACACTCACATATATCAGTTTAGGCCCCGGAAATACGCTGGCCAGCTTGTGTCTGTGGCAGCGTAAAAAATACGTAAAAATGGCACACTCTTAATTTACTGTACAAATAGCTAAGGTTAGACTGTTGTTGTTGCCGTCGTGGACATCGTAAACTTTGTCAGTGACACCGTAAATAATTCAACACACGCTCGTGTGAGCTACATTTAGAGAAAAATGGAGGATTTCTTAATTAAGGAATTAAAAGAAATGAAAGATGACCTCTGAAATGTTATTTCATTTGAATCAGATTAAAATAAGAACTTAAATAGAAGTTTCTCGATTATGGGATGTCATCAATCAGTTCATGAAAAGTATAGTCTACTTTTTGGTGGCTTTCTAGTTAAAGATCACTGTAAACATCACCTACAAATTTCTAATTTCAAAGTCCTTAGATAAGGAATCAATCTTTTTTAAAGTCTATTTACCAATTACCTAAATCACATTTGTCTATTAAACTTCAGGTCTTAACATATTTCCCTCTTTCTGTAAGATAAAACTTATTCCCTTTTAGATACATAAACTCTTCTTAAACAAATTCCCAAAATCTCTGGCTCATTTATTATTAACAACTTCCCCTTTTTACTTACTCTACAGTTAAAAAGATTTTTCGCTCCGTGTCAGGTATGTTTCCAGACAGGACACACACACCTAAATTTATAAGGGCAGGAACTCCCAAGGCAAACGCCAGTCAAACGTCATGTCAGTTGTGGTTTATGTGATCCTCTATCGCCCTCACAAACCGCAGTCGGCCCCTCGGAACCCCTGTTTACCTGGACCTGTAAAGGCGTCCTCGAATGCCAGTGCCTAACCTCCAAGCTTTGGTGGACGACATCATTATCTGATTGGGCGCACTAGCGTTTGTCCTGTCTCGTCCTGTACCGTGTGTGCTATGTTGATTTGAGTAAATTCGATAACATTCGCTGTGAGTGCGGATGAAAGTGGCGGCACTGCATCCATTTTGGTAATTAAAATGAGGACAACACGCCATCAGACGTCATCAAATCAGGACCGATGAAGTTCAGCATTGCAATGTTCATGTTGCGTTTTCAATTTGCTCGCATGTCATTGACAGCATTTTCAATTTTCACTTGAATGACAGCCCAGTTTGCCATGTTTTCTTTTTGTTTCCATTTTTTGTTACTTCCTATATATGTATATACTCGTGTGTATATCCTGGCGGGCGGGTGTTGTGCAGCAGCAGCCAAGCGAAAAATTGCCAGGAGAGCAGAAATAAAAAAAAAAAAAGACAGAGAAGGTTAATACACGAGTCCTGTTGGTTTTGGCATAGCAACAACAATAACAACAGCAACAACAGTTGCTATAGATGGTATGTTGTAGCGTTTGTTTTGGACAGTAATGCACACTTGCGAGGCTTCAAAAAATGATTAAAAAAGAAATTATATTTCGGGGCAGTTTACGCATTTAATGCGCCCAAAACTTTTTCCAAATCTGCCTGCCCCGGGCTCTGGCTCTCTATTTTAATTAAATATTTAAGTAATTACGTTGCACAGAAAACAACAAACAGAATATTGCGAAACCCTTGCTGGGGGAATCATAACTTTACCCACATGCCGGCTGTCTGTCTCTCTGTCTCTCTGTCTGTCTGGTCGGGGCCACAAAACTTTGCCAAGTCATAAAATTAACAAAAAACACCCAACGACCGCACACACGCGCACAATGCAATGCAACAATTTGAAATATTACGTATACGCAGCCGAAATAAAAACCCAACCGAAATGTGATGTATGTACATCAGGCCAACGAAAGTAGAAGGAAACTTTTCCTTCTTTCTATATATCTCTCTCTCTTTTTTTTGATTTTCTTTCTCTTTTTTTATATGAAAATTTCATGTTGTGTGTGTGCTCTTTTGACAGTGGAAAATAAAACAACAGCGGCAGCTGCCTCCCGAAAACAAAACTTTTTACCTACGCTTCGAATTTGTTGAGCTCCTTGTGCTGCTGCTGCTGCTGCTTCCGCTTCCGCTTCTGGTTCTGGTTCTGGTACTGTTCCTGCCTCAGCTTCTTCCTTCCAACTGACTACTTTAATTGTCTGAAATGCCACAAAAATGCGTCCTGTTCTTGGTGTTCTTCTTTTTTTTTTTGTTGGTGGCAACTGGCAACTGCCACAAGTGCTACAACATTTTCATTTTCAACATTTAAGCAACGTTTTTGCTCCCCCCCTCGCACTTGTTGTTTTGCGGCCTGTTCCTTAAAAGTTTCTATTCGCCGCTTATTTTGTGTTCACTCCGGATGAGTTGTGTGATTTCTGTTCGAAATAACTTTGCAGTGCTTAATTTGAATGTTGCAAGGATGGAAATTGAACGCCGCATCCCGTCAGAGTGGAGAGGGCAGTGGAAAATCCCATTAGTGGACCGCATGCCGGCCGCATTGGCAATTAAGTTGGCCGACAGCCCGAAAATGTCAATTTAAATTAGATTTCCTGGTCACGCCGTTCCAATGTACAAGCAATTAAATTGTTACGCTTAATCGTTTTACCTTCAGCTAATTAGAGTCCTTTTTTTGTTGAATATTTTGCAGAGAGGAACTGTCTGCACTCCGCTCCTCGCAGAGTGGCAACAAGGAGCGCCTCACAGTTGAGTGGCTGCAGCAGACCATCTCCGAGATCCGCAAGCAGCTGGTGGACCTGCAACGTACTGCCGGCAATGTGGCCAAGGATGTGCAGCAGCGCAGCTCCACCTTCGAGGACCTGGCCACCATCCGCAGTGACTATCAGCAGCTGAAGCTTGAGCTCGCCGCCCAGCGCGAGCGCCAGCAGCAGACGGAGGTCTATGTCCAGGAGCTGCGCGAGGAGATGCTTCAGCAGGAGCAGGACTTCCAGCATGCCCTTGTCAAGCTCGAGCGGCGTCACAAGGACTCGAAGGAGCGCAGCTCCGCCAGCGTAGAGGAGGAGAGCGGCAGTCAGGAGGCCGCCAGCCAGGAGGTGAGTGCCCACTTTATGCTAATGATCAGATAAGCACGCGAGGGGCAAGGTAAAAGAAATAGTGCACTGAGGAAAAATGCGAGGGAAAATTTCATTTAAAAGGGTTCTTAATTAACAAAAGTTTTTGCAGGGAATTTATATTAAATATTAAATGAAGATTTTTATGTTAAGTAGAATTTATTGATTCCAAAAATTATTGATTAATTATTTTATAGAAAAAGATAAACATGGATTAGCTTTTAAATAAATTTCAATGAATTATTCTTGCTTTTGTCACCAGGAAATACGTTTCTCTTGTTCTTTAACAATAATTATATTTTACCAATTGATAAATTCTTTATTTTCATTTATATTTTACCAATTGATAAATTTTTATTATTATTTATTATTTTTCCCAGTGCTTAAGGGTTATGAATAATTCAAGTTGTGAAGAATATGCCACTGAGTTATATATATCCTTTTCTCTGCGTGCTTTTTATGGGTACCCAAAGAGGGAGCCGGCGCTTTGTTTTGTTTTCGCTTTAAGTGCGGGCCCATAAAGCGACCGCCAACCTGGTGGAGCATTATCTGGCCGTTTTATGCCTTATTTTATACGGCCGACCCGCCATCTCTCCGCCAGGTGAGGCCTGACTAAGGGGAGAGAGAGGGAGAGAGTGTGGGAAAGGTTTTGGTTTTAGGGAGACGTGAGGCAGGGTAAGCGACATGATGTGCTAACGAGTAAGGTTGACTCTGGGCCCCCCTTTGGCCCTTCTGCCGTTTTAATGGCCTGCCACATACGTTGCCCAAATTACTCATACGCACCGCAGGACGTTGTCGTATTTAATATTTAATGCCAAGGCCGGCCCGCCCCTGGCAGCCACTTAGGCCTCACGTTCAATGCCTTCATATCCTGGGGCCCGGGCGAATCATAAAGAGATTGCTGCAAATGAAGCCATGATCAGTGGCATCCTTTCGTCAGAGTCCTGGCACATGAAAGGTGGGCAGGAGCCTGAGTATACACTCGTGTCAGGCTTAGGGTAACTGACGGGAAATAACTCTGATGGGAGCTTCGTTTAAGTCAGAAATCGGATCTGCAGCTGAAGGATTTCAGAGCAGGGCACATACCACACCCACACCCACTGCCTTCTTAATTATAATTAATGTCAATAAAGGGCTAGCAGGAGCAGCAGGGGAGCAGGAGAAACAAGTATCAGGCGAGGCAACAATGGGGCAACTTGGAGCGAAAACAAAGGCAGCTGCTGTTAACAGGTAAAGCCACAGCAACGAAAGGGGGGGGGGGCAGCAGGAGCAGCAGGAGACCCAGAGCAGGAGCAGGAGCCAGTAACAAGCTCCTGGTTGCTTCATTAAAAGGATTATGCGTCGGGTAGTCCGCTCCAATATGGATGCGAGGGAATAATGCAAAACGAGTGCGGTTACGTCGTCGTTCGACCATCAACAAAATGTGTCAGTGGGGCCCTTTTACCTTCCCCTCATCCATCCCCATCCTTGCCCCATCCTTACTTCTTACCTTGCCCCATCCCTACTCTACCCTTCCCCTTGGTAAAAAAAAAAACCCATCAAACTGGTTCGGCTGCCACCTGTTTTGATCTCGTTTCTCGACTTCTCAGCTCCTTCAGCGTTTTATTCACTTCACTTTGAAGTTTTGGCTTTAGCGAAATTTGCTTGCTTAGAGGAATTATTTTGCCAGCTAAATTCGCTTGCTCGGTGGGAAATTGTGTGTTTCTGCCTTTTGTGTTTTGTGCTCAGCCAAAAAAGCGAGGAAATTTCAACAAGCTAAAGCAATTACGAGGCGAGAGAGAGAGAGAGTCTTAAAAAGGGCGAAATAGAAATTTAAGAAAAATATAAGCCATCGGAAGGGATTTAATCTTGGGGTTGGGAATGTGCTTTACCCCTTGAATGGGCTTAAAGTTGACATCTAGGAGTATTTCTTGTTGATTTTATATAAAAATCTCTTACCTTTTAATGATGTTTTATTAAAAACTTATACAAATGTCAAAAGATCTTAATTTCTTTATGGATTCTTTCTGGGCTTTCATAGCTTTCTTAGTAAATATTCTTATGTGGTCAAAATTCATGAAATTAATAGCACTTAAATGAAACTTCTCTCACTAAATTTAGTAATTAAAGCTACTCCAAGACTCAGGCACACTTCTATGCCATCGATTTGGGCTTCCTTGGCCTCAATTGCCCAATGACCAATATACCCTTGAGACTCCTTGAAGTAGCAAAAGGGGATTAAGTGTTCAGCCAGGCAGCTTAAGCCGCTTTCGCTGGACCTCGGAGCACACACGATGCAGCAGTAGATATATATATATATATCCATATATCGTCTTTGTAGCTTGTGTATGTTTATATATCATTAATGGGCAGGCCGTTGCCGAAATATAAAGCGAAATTGCTGAAAATTGCAAAACAAAAGGCAGGAAATCACCTTTTAATCGCCCGTCGGCCAAAAGGCAGGCAGAGATGGCAATGGGGGATTCACTGGCCAGCCGCCAGCTGCTTCGGGAACTGTGATGGACAGATGAAGGAGGAGGGGGAGGAGCAGGGCCCTTGTGTTGCCTTTTGTCTCCTGTCTTGCCAAGTTTTTGGCAGTCGGAGTCCGTTGGAGATGGAGCAGCGGCAGATGCTCTCAAGTGCTCCGATAATCAGTTGTGCCCCTTCTCCCCTTCGAATGCCAGGCGATGCTCGCGATGCTTCAGCACAATTTGATCCTTTTCATTACTTTTTTTTTGTTGGTTTTCTGTTCCTTGGGTTTCTTTCCCAGGCCAGAGAGCCCTTCTTTTGACCATCAAAAACCAGTTTCAGTACTTTCCCACAAGCAAAACCAAAAGCAATTTTTGAAAATTGTTATTATGGAAGCGCAGCAAAGCAGAAATTAGGTTAAATTAGAACAAAGAGCAGAGAGCAGATAACAAAGGCCAAGGATACAGAGGACCTGATGGAAAAAGGGAGAAGTAGAGGCAAGCCAGAGAAGCGGCAGCAGCAAAATAAATAAAAATACAAACAATAAAATTGCACAGGTGGCCGCCACGAGAAAGGAATACCAGGGCCAGAAAAAAAATAGACAAAAATGCTTTTGGTTGTGGCTGGTGTGTGTGTGTGGCTGGTTAAATTTAATCAACTTTTCTTTATTTGATTAGTAGGAACCAAAAAAAAATTATACAAAAATAGAAGAAAAGAGAATAAAGGACAAAGTCTAGGGGGCAAAAAGTTATGCAAAACCAGAAAAAGACCTTTGGCAAGGACTCTAGGCAGAAACCAGAGACACTGAATTCCGGGGAAATGCCTGAAAGAAATATTAAATATAAATAAATAAGGGAGAGCTAAGGAAACGCGGATGAAAAAATGTGCTACAGAACATAAAGGTTGCCATGGCTTATTCCAACTTGAAAGATAAAATACTTGAATATTTCTTATGAAATATGCTCAGCTGTTGTCCAGTGTAAATACTGTAAACATAATTGAATATTTTGCTTGGGAAATATAATTAACCGACTTGAGTTAATCTTCAACAAATTAAGCAACTTAAACTTGGCCCAAAAGTCAAGTGGCAAAAGGTGACAGCAAGCATCTGCCGGTGACAGGTGAAGATATAGCAGGATTTCAATATCATTTTGCCAAGTTCTAATTGCAAACTGTCTGCAGGACTGATGCTTTTATATATATATTTCTACCATATGTACATGTGTTATGTGTCCACGCATAATGTAACAAATGCCTTTGATGAAAGCTGTCACTGGCAACAGTTGGGGCCCAGGATACGGGCTACGAGGAAAGGAAGGCAAATGTTTATCATTGGTTATTGATGCTCCTGCTCCTGCTTCGTGCATAGGATATTGTACGCATGAGAGACGGGCTGTTAAATTAGCAGGGCAAACAAATGCCAGGCAGGAGCACAACACAGCGAGAAGGGAGCCTGGAGTAGGAGCAGGAGCACACCCCGAAGGCAGTCTGACACGGAGGATCCGGTTTCGGTTTCTGAATACTTTGTATATGTGTGTATACACGTATACTCCCCTGCCAAACATTTTTACCTTATTTATGTTGATATTTGTTTTGCTTTTGTTTCATGTTACATACCATCCATTCTCTCTATCCTTGCTCCTCCAGCCTGGCACTCTATCCTGGCACTTGTGCTGCTGCTGCTGCTGCTGCTTCTGTTGCTGGCAATTTGTTTGATTGTTCAAGAGGAGCAGCTCCTGGTTGTTAGCCCTTTTTTCACCAGAATATTTCCTCTTATTTACCTGATATTTATTTCATGAGTCAAATTATTTTTATTGATACCTTTGACAGGCTCAAGGAGTCGTCTCCGATTTCGCAGTGAGTTCCTTTTTCTGGCAAGCTTCTACAGAAAAATTAAGTGTGCTTTTTTGGGGGAAAATATGTTAGTTTGAAATTATGCCCACGTCTGCTGGCCAGGGATTCAGGATCAGGTTGACGTTGACTTTGAGGTCGTCCTGGCCATGTCCTAGACAACTGGCACGGCCTTCCTGCTGGCCCCCCCCGAATGCGCATTAACTTAATGGCATTTNGCCCCCCCCCCCCCCCCCGGATGCGCATTAACTTAATGGCATTTTGTGGCGCCCTCGTCCTTGCCCTATCTTGTGCTGAGCGCAACTTTTTCAAGCATCGCACAAAAGTCCTATTAAATTTTTACGACAACTCGCCGTGGAGCAGCAAGAGCAGCAGTAGCAGCAGCAGGATCAAGAGCAGGAGCAGGACTTTTTGCTCTTTTTCCTAGGCAATATGCAGCAGCATAACCCTCATTGCCATTCACATCCCCTTGGAATCGCTGTCGCGCTAATAGCAAATCCTTGTTAGCTTTCACTTAAGTACGGCATGTAAAATTTTCACTTTTAATCCATGAGGCAGGCGCTGGTGGTGGTGGTCCTTTGTTATGGAAGGAAATTAATTAGTTCAGCAGGTCCTGCTGCCTGCTTCCTGCTGCCTGCTCCTTGTTTATTACAGGCACACGGAAAACACTTCAAATATTTATGCTTCAATTTCGATTTCAATTAACGCGGCCATTGGCGACTCACAAAAAAATCATTTGTTAGCTCGAAGTTGTGTCTCTTTCTGCTGCGGGAAATTTGAGCCGCATAAATCACATTTAATTATAGCGTTGATGGGCAAAATTTATATGCCAGAGAGCAGTGTGGCACCTTTTCGCCTTCGAAATATATAGAGACATATATATGCTCGTTCCGTATATATATTGAGGATTTCTCCGTTTTGATGGCCACTTCCCGTCTCGGCCAGAGTTCATATAAAACGCGAACGTGTCGTATTAGCCGCGTTCGTGACCTTTCACATAAAACAACGCCAAGGAGCCGCAGCCCAAGGAACCACACCACTCCACACCACCAGTAGCACCACCCGCCACCGCTGTGGAACGTGCGTGAAGGCAGAGCAAACAAAAAGGCAGGGAGAGGGGGAAAAACAAGGGGGAACGTGGCCAAAAGCAAAGAAAAAGCGCCAAAAAAACAGTGAATGAAAACACTGGCCGCCTCCCAGCAGCCCCAAAGTGTTCGATTGAGGCACAAACGCAGCAGCTCGGGCATAAATATTCATGAATATTTTCCATATTTCTGTTGATCTTCTGTTGCCTTTTTCGCCGAACGAATAATTGAATTTGATTTTTTGGGGGTGCAGAGGGTAGAGGGTGTGATGCTGTTCAAAAATTTCGTAAAATAAAATACATTTACGTGTGACTCTCGCTGGGAGTAAGTCAAACAGTGAATCAATTTGAGTGAATCCTCCTTGAAGGCAAATAGTTCAGGCTTAACAACATAATTTGCATATTATTTGCTTATTTCCTTTGGCTTTTTTCAACTTTTTCCTGAAAGCCAATCAAGTGAAATTTCAATATGAAACGCTTCTCTTTTTAATTGGGAAAATGTGACATTTCTTTTATTAGTCAAGTCAGGGTCAAAGCAAACGGAAAGTCCGCACAGAAAACTTTGAAGGGGGGAATTAAAACGAGTAATTTATTTATCTTTCCTTTCTTTTTTTTCGTTACCCTTTATGTACATCACAAACACAGATGGTCCTATTCATACACTCATTGCATTCATTAGCAGGACACTTGCTGCCAGCAGCATCCTTTATTAGTCAATTACTCGGGGACATTTCTATGACTGATGGCCATCACGGGCGCTGTGAATGAAAAGGATAACCAGAAAACGTACACACAGGGCGGCAGATACCGAAACCCACACAGATCCTCTGGCGATGTGGGCGATGCATTCATTGAGGACGACACCATGAATGTGACCCAAATGGCATTACCTTGGTTTACATGGCTACAACAGCTCCTCGCTCGTAGCTCCTAGCTCCTCGCTGTCGCTATCGCTGTCACTCAGCAAAATTATTTCTATGCATATTGTATGCATGTGGAAATTTATGCAGCTTTTACCACCGAGCGCCAAGGGATGCAGCTCCGGCTAAAGGGGGATGCAAATCCACCGAAGGCGGCAGCGGCGGCGGCATCAAGCAGCTTCGGGGATTTACACGCTTTGCGCAAAGCTGCAGCTCGCGCTGCAAGCCCTGCTGCAGCTGACATTATTGTTGCAGATTCCTGGCTCCATGCTGCATGCTCCAAGCTCGTAGCTCCTAGCTCGTAGCTCCCTGCTCTTGGCTCATCCACTCATCCCCCCATATGCATCATGCTCCGCTTGTCTGCCTGGTTATGAAATGCATTTATAATAAATGGATTTAGCATTCAATTCCCAGCACATAATCCTTGCCGCGAGCAACAAAAGAATCTCGGCCAGCTTACAAGCTCTTCCCGCTCATCATACTCGCCGTGACTTTCTTTTGGGAAATGAAAGGGAAACAAAATTAAATGAAATTGTCAGGGAATCTGGTTACTAAAAAGCTGGATTTTAATTTAGATTTTAAAGAAAGCCTAAAAGGAAACCTAAAAGATAAATTTAAGTTGCTTAACCTTTGAAAGATAATATAATAAATAATTCCTTTTTCTTAAATCATTTCCATTAATTTGTTCCCCAATTTTAATTTTCTTTCTTCCAGTCCAATGGCCTCGAAATCTCTGCCGATCACAAGCGTCGTCATTGCCGCTTTCAGAGCGAACAGATCCACCAGCTGCAGCTGTCCCAGCGCAACCTACGCCGCCAGGTCAACGAGCTGCGATTCCATCACATCGACGAGCGTGTGCGCAGCATCGAGGTGGAGCAGCACCGCATCGCCAATGCCAACTTCAACCTGAGCAGCCAGATTGCTGCTTTGGACAAGCTGCACACCTCCATGCTGGAACTGCTCGAGGATGTGGAAGGACTGCAGACGAAGATGGACAAGAGCATACCAGAGCTGAGGCACGAGATCTCCAAGCTGGAGTTTGCCAATGCACAGATCACGTCGGAGCAGACTCTGGTGCGGGAGGAGGGCAAGAATGCGGCCCGATCCCTGCAGGCCATGGCCGTGAGCGTGAGTGTCCTGCAGGAGGAACGCGAGGGCATGCGCAAGCTGACAGCCAATGTGGATCAGCTGAGGACCAATGTGGATCGTTTGCAGTCGCTGGTCAATGATGAGATGAAGAGCAAGGTGGGTACTAGAACTAATACTCCTTCAAATATTTTAGAGAATTTAATTTTTCTTGATTTCTGACTAACTTAATTTTTATCCTTTATTTTTCTCCTTCTCCTGCAGCTCTCACACCTTAACAAGCCCCACAAGCGACCCCATCACCAGCAGCTGCAGCAGAATCAGAATCAGGAGCAGGAACAGGACCCTCCTATAGACTCCGCTTTGGCCGAGACCCTGGTCAGTGAACTGGAGAACGTAGAGACGCAGTACGAGGCGATCATCAACAAGCTGCCCCATGACTGCAGCGAGGTGCACACCCAGGCGGATGGACTGCATCTGATTGCACCCGCTGGCCAGCGGCATCCCCTGATGTCGCACTGCACGGCCGATGGCTGGACCACGGTGCAGCGTCGCTTTGATGGCAGCGCCGACTTCAATCGCTCCTGGGCGGACTATGCCAAGGGATTCGGCACGCCGGGCGGCGAATTCTGGATTGGAAATGAGCAGCTGCATCATCTCACCCGGGACAACTGCAGCCAGCTGCAGGTGCAGATGCAGGACATCTACGACAATGTTTGGGTGGCCGAGTACGCCCGCTTCTACATCTCGTCGCGGGCCGATGGCTATCGGCTGCAGATTGGGGCGTATAAGGGGAATGCTTCGGATGCCTTGAACTACCAACAGGGGATGCAGTTCTCCGCCATCGATGATGACCGCGACATCTCGCAGACGCACTGTGCTGCCAACTATGAGGGTGGCTGGTGGTTCTCTCATTGCCAGCACGCCAATCTCAATGGGCGCTACAACCTGGGCCTGACCTGGTTCGATGCCGCTCGCAATGAATGGATCGCGGTCAAGTCCAGCCGGATGCTGGTCAAGCGTCTGCCCGCCGCCGAGTGCCAAGCGAGCGTCGCTTCCGCTTTCGCTTCGGTTCCGCCTCCGACGGTGGCCAGCACGGCGGAAGCCACGACGGGAGCGACGCAGCCGAGCAGCGGCGGAGTGGTGCAGTTCGTGACCGAAAGGCAGGCGTAAGTGAGCTGTTTTCCCGCCAATTTCCCAGAGGGGGGGAAACTGCTACAGTGAACCACCAGAGCCATGCCTACTATAGTTGGCAGGGCACTGTTTGTCTGCAAGATCTAAAAGATCCTGCAGGTGCAGGATCCCCGAGCAAGTGTAAATAATCAGCGGATCAGACCTAAGTTGTAGCATTAATGGAATAATACGAATTGGAGCTTACACTCACACACTAGGCGTATGCGTAATTTAGTTGGAGAACAACCAGAGATCCCCCTTCACCCCGTACCATTCATATACATATTCGATTCTTCGGTCTTTCAACAAGATCTCATAGAGGCTTAAGTTCCGCTGTGGCTCACATCAGACAGAAACGCCAGCGGGAGCATATCATTTGAGAGAGAGTGCAGAGAGTTAATGTCTAGACATAATCGAAACCCATAAAACCTAAAAACTAAAACTAAAGCTAAAGCTAACTAAAACTTAGTGTAATAATGTGTAAAAGTAGGCCTATTCCGCTTAGGCCCATCTCAGACAAATAATAAATATACAACATATACGGAGCGGAGCATTTGCCGCAGCATTAGGTTCTAGTTGTAGCTCATAAGGCCACCATATCAGTCATATTGAGGATTACAGCCACTAGGAATAGCGTTGGTGAATATGTACTTGTAATTGTTGTACCATACGATACTTTCTTCGCGCTTGCCAAGTGTCTGCTTCAGTCCAAGTCCAATTCCAAGCTCCAGACCGAACCGGAACCGAAACCCGAACCGAAACCGCCCCCTAAAATACAACCGAATGGAGTCGCATGCCAAAGAGATCGAGTCAAGAGAAATATATAGTGACAGAAGAATGCCAGTTTATACGAGAAGCACAAAATGACTATTTTCTGCAGTTTTGCATATACCAAAAAGAGCAAGTAAAAAAAGAAAGAAAAACAAAAAATAGAGCGAGGGGCAGAAACCACAAGAGCTAATAAAATGCATTTAGCACTTAAGTTATAAACTATATTATTATTATTATTATTATGTATACATTAATTTTATGTCCTGTAAATTAAGCAACTGAAAAGGAAAAAGCCAGCAAGTCGGTAGGCCAGACCCCAGCTTGGGTCCTGAAAGCCGGCGTATTTTACAATAAATGGATTGATGTGAAAAGAAAAACCCATAAAGAAAATCAGGCGATCTTTTAATCATGTGTGGGGGTGGAGTTAAAACAGCGCGAAATCCGCACTCAATTTAATAATTAAAATGTTTTAATTATAAGATGCTTTTCTCCCCCATTTCGGGAGAGCGCGGGAAAGTATGCTACGATTTCACACACACGAAATGGAGATATATATGTGTGTATATTTCAATTGAAAGATGTTTGCACCCGCAGTGCAGACGCAATAGTTTCCGTATTTTCTTCTTTCCCCTTTTCTGATTTTCCTCCTCTTCGGAAAAGGGAAGAAAGCGAGTGCTTGGGGCCATTTATCAGCACGTGAAAAGTTGCCAACTGCCAGCCAAGAACTTTAATAATGCAAAACTCAAACATTTTTCATCATCTCGTTATATCGAGACCTCCTAAAACGAAGGGGCGTCGTCGTCGGCTGTGCGCTCTGAGTGGGCGTGGCCCGACACGCTGATCTCCTTATTTATGCATTTATTTTGTTGACATTTTGCAGTCAAAACTTGCTGAGCTGCAAATGGATAACTGGCTCGAAGTTCAAAGTGTGTGCTCGCTCCTCTCCCCTTCAACCCCATAAAAAAAAATATGTAAAAAATGCTACAAAAATCGCATTGAAATGAGAAATGCAGAGCAATTTTGTTATGCAAATGCGAGAGAGAGCTCACAAATTGACAGCGACTGGAGAGAAGCTGGAGAACGTTCAAAATGTAAAACTTGTGACATTTATTTATAGAGAGACAACAAACCGGATACGTCCATTCGTCCCATTAGCCAGGCCCCTCTAGAGCCCCTCAAGAAGTGGCTTTTAAATTCATTCATTCCCGGTTCCTACTTGGGGTCGGCGGCCGTCCTACGGTCAGCAAGTCAACACAGGAGTTTCTGCACCATTTAACCTGAGAGCGCCTTGCGTCTTGCGAATGAAATCAAATTTGGTGTGAAGCCAAAGAGAATTGTTGTTCTTGTTGCTCCTGTTCAACAAGGACCCAAAGAAACGAAAATTGCGTACAAAATGGGCACTCAAAACAAGGAAGAAAAAAATAAGGAAATCTCTGGCTCTGCTGGCTCACCTTCAAAGCAAATAAATGCGAAAATGGAAAAGCGTTTTTCGCACGCATTTTAAATGGAAATCACTTATGGTCGAGCGGTCTTCCGGCACTCATTGTGTGTCGTCTCTGTTGCCCATTTGCATTTCCCGCAATTAACAAAGGACTCGCCCAAGGACAATGCATCCTCTCAAAACAGAAAACAAGCCAAGTGAACTCAGCTACGAATTGATGCATAGTCTTTTGTAATATTTAATATTTACAGGATTTTTACTATGACTTCTTTTATGTGTTTCTCTTTTAATTTTTTCATTTTTACAGTTTTTCATTTTTCTCCATTTTTTCCCCATTTTTTATACCCTTAAGGGGTATTATAATTTTAGTGAGAAGTTTGTAACGCAGTGAAGGAGTCTTCTCCGACCCTATATAAATATTCTTGATTAGCCGAGTCGATCTAGCCGTGTCCGTCTTTCCCTTTCTACGCAAACTAGTAGATCAGCTTTGAAGATAACTAAAAGCAACTTTGTATATAGTTTTCAATATACTCTCACCAGTATTTAAGTTGAAACGGGCTGGGTCGAACGACTATATCATATAGCTTTAATAGGAACGATCAGTGCAAAATGCAAAACTGTAAAAGTAAATCTTTAAATATGAATATCTATATAAAAGTTGGCATTATTTTAGATCTAGAAATATTATTAACTATCCAATGGCAGTCTACAAGAGTATAAAATCTTCAGTGTGCTGAATCTAGCTTCCCTTCTTGCTTTAATGCATTTTTATATAGAATGTGCAACATGGCGTATGAGCAATTAAAATGCCAGCCAGCGCTTACGCATAATTATCATAATTAATACGAAGCTTTGTAATCGACTAAAGTCCGCCGCCCCAGCAGCAGCTCGTCGAGAGCAAAAACAATTTAAATGCGAGTATTTTATATGCAAAATTATATTTCACTCCATTTTATTTTATGTCTGACACACATCTCAACGGTTTAATTAAAAGGCATAATGCCTTAAGCCCGCCAGCTCAAACTGAGCTGTAGGGCAAGGCAGGGTTGGCCTGGAAAAAAAAAAGTTACAATAAATTTTTACGACTCTAATGCGGAGCCCAAATGACACAGAAACCCTCTGGCGAAAAGGGGGCAGAGGACGAAGGACACCATATGTGTGTGCGTCCTGGCAGGGGGCAAAGAGCAAACGCTTGTTAGCTTTCTCTTTTAATCAGCTCTCGGCGCGTAGTTTTGGCCCGTCGTCGTCG
>VNJS01013015.1:0-57326 GCA_008042575.1 Drosophila watanabei | reverse complement strand
TAGAATAGCATATATCCGTTTTATTTTGAATATTTGCACTCTTCTAGTGATATTAGAAAACAAAAGTCAAAGCATAAAGCTTCGTTTCAGAAGTTTTCCTAAAAAGAAAACAGGTCTATTTTTATGATGTTTTTCATCAAAATAATGAAAAATCGCGTTTTCGCGAATATGCTTTCAAATATTTCAAAATTTGTTTTTGAATATGGTAAAGCCTTTCAAATTAGATCAATTGGACCATTTCCCAATGTTACAAAATTAAAAAAAATCATTTTAGAGAAGTTTTAGTTTTTTGACCGCGGTGGACCTTTCTGTGGAATTGCCCATATAACAGTCGCAAGATTAGCATAAACTAGTAAATGCAATTATTCCAGTTTAACTCGGTCTTAATTTGGTTGTTTGTGTGCTACAAAGGAGGAACAGGTGCTTGGCAAATGATTTATTTAGGAAAGTAAAAGGATATCTAGCTACATGTTGGTAAACCTTATGTGAACATGCTTTGAATTACATTGAGATATAGAAAATCAAGACAAATGGAATTTGGATTGCATGCAAGCCCCAAATATATATTTTTGAATGTCTGATATATGAATGTTTAATTAATATAAACCAATTGTATCGGGACATAATTTCGAATGTCTTTCCTCTCTGTGTAGAATGTAGATTTCTGGCTACCAAAGACAACATAAAGAAAAAAACAATAGCAAAAATATGCTTTGTCTAAAAAAATTTTATATATTTTTGCGAGTTACGCATCTTATTCTTTATGTTCTCTTTGGTGCTACTGTGTCGTCCTTACCCAAACGCATGCTGTTGCTGGTGGGTGGCAGCAGCAACTTGCGCTCGCTGCTCATCTGGCCGAGACTGCTGCAATCCGCCAGATCGAGGCTGGAGCTGCTGCTGGCCTCCACCGCCTCCTGCAGGGGCTGCGGCTGATTCTGCTGCTGCTGCTGGGAGCTGCTGCCCAGGAGCGCCTCGTTCACCTGCGGGTCTGGGTCGTGCTCCTGCGAGGTGCTGCGCGAGCTACCCATCCGGAACTTCAGCTTGAAGGGCGCCATCTCGAACGGTCTGTGGGGCCACTGGACTGTGCTCCTCCGCCGGCTAATGGTTGGTTACTTTTCTAATTCGGTGTCTTTGCTATGGGAACAGGCATTGGACGTTGCTGCATTGCATCACAACATCGACGTGAATGGAACAATTACGGAAGAATGTACAGGAAGAGAGAGCAAGATAGAGATAGTAAGAGGGATAGCAACAGATACGGCTCTAGAGATTCTAGAAGTGACTTGGTTACAAACAAAAGGTAATTAATAAACACACAATTTACACCGATATAAAGGGGATTTGTTTTTGGTTTTCAGCTCTTCGGACTCTTTGATTAGTGGCATGCAACGGATCTGATTTGGCTTAAACTTTACAGTGGCTTTCAGTTTACAGCGCAATTTTACCTGGTTGGTTGTCCGAAAGCAGTGAACTGTAATTAAATGATAGCGAAATGGCACGTCTGAGTGACACAATGGCATAATTAATGGATCAATTTGTCTGTATAAAAATTATGCAGAAAAGTGATTAAACTGAACTTAAAGAAACACAATAATTTCAGGTAAATTACTGAATATTTTTAAATAAAGACTAAAGTCGAGTCGAATTCTATTTAGACCATTTTTACCCCAGTCACCGCTTTGCGCTAGTTATATAGTTTTGGTGGCGCGACAAGTTGTTGGAAATTCGGGCAACCCCCAGGCCACGCCCACATCCGTCCCACCGCCCACTTTCTCATTATTATGCAGATTGCACAAAAGCCACTCAAGCAAAGATCTGAGATGCACAAAGTAAGCTTGTGTGTATGTGGGGGCAGGCAAGCTATTATTATGCTTATTGCGCCAGGGAAGCTCATTACCTTCCGGACGAACCTCCCACACGTCCTTGGAGGTGGCTCCTTGGGCGTGTGCATCCCAATTAAGGCAGCCATGTGTGCGCGAGAGGGTTTTTGTGTATTTGCATACCGATACCCATCAACTTTTGATTGATAACCGAAAGCAGGAGTGGGAGTACGAAGGATATGGCGCTCTTCCGGCGCATGTTAATTCCGCGGCAAACATTTATCTTTGCATATTTGCCGACAATAAACTGCCAATTGGCGGTGTTGACTCGGCAAGCAGATTCGTTCGCGATGCCTGCTGATTGGATGCAGGCAAATCCCCCACCGCCAGCTTGGAGACTGACTCATCACCAGCCTGAAGGCCGAGCAGCTACAAGGAACCTCCCAAAAGACGCCCATCCAGCAGCATTTCCCGCACAAGCAGCATCTTTGCAGCATCTATGCAGTGTTTGCTTGGAAATTGTTTGACTTGCTGGTCGGGAAAATGTCCTGGAGCCCAGGATCTGGGTGAACAATGCTTGGAAACCCTGAAGCAAATCTCCAGGACTGCATTCGAGCTTCGTTATGTTGGTTTTTTGCAACTAAGTTTGACATATAATCGTTGAAATCTTGATTAGAGAATCTACAAGAATCACTATAAAATTGATTTTAATTCAAAAGGTGCTCTAGGGAGTGTGGGTTCCAGCAACAGTTGGCTTACTGTGGAAAGAGGACTGTCCTTCCGACATCCCCGCCGCATAAATTATGTATTTTGAATAAGTCGCGGGATATCGAGGAAATCTGCTTTAAAATGAACGAGCGCCAGCTTAATCTTTAATCGGAACTTTTGACTTTGAGGAATGGCAGGGCGCCTTTGACATTCTCATTAATTTCACAGCAGACAGCTAACGAGGATTGGGACTGGGATTGGGACTCGCTCCCCGGTTTTACGGCTCGGTTGGACAGTTGGTTACGTGGCCGTCACAGGCTGCAGTAAATTGTTTTTCCCTGCTGCTGTCGTAAACAGAGACATTAAAAACATGACTTGGCCGTGAGATTGAAGCTATGTGCATTTATTTGCTGCAGCTCCTCCGCCATATTCGGGCAGTGATGTCTATAAATAGTTGGTCTGACCCAGATAATAAATGCAGGCACCACCATTGTTATGTGGATCTTCGTCCTGCTTTTGGAACCAGAGGTCCTGTCAACAACAGCCAATGGTTGAAAAAGGAAAACAGCTTAAACAAGTGCAGCCTGTTTGCATCGGAATTGACGCGAGCAAGGTCACTGCTTATCCCCGGCTTAGCCTCCCGCCACTTTCTGGCGGTTTCTTCCGCAAGTATCTCCACTTTGGATAATGGTTACGGTATTTAAATGTCCTTCTCCCCCATGCCACCCGGTTCACTCTGATTAAAACGATAGCCACTTTGTGGCCATCAGCATAAACAAGCACTGCGGAAAACAGTTGTCTGAGAGTTTGATGATGTTCTAAATTGTCGAAGGTTTTACTGGACTTTTTTGAAAAATATTACCAGTTCAAAATAAGGAATAATAAGGGTTTTCTATCCTGTTGATATAATTCTTATATGATTTCTATGATTTCAGGATTTCTTTCAGAGGCAGATTTATGTATTTCCCTCTTATATTTTGAAGTGATAATCACGTAAAGATTATCCACCGTGTATTTATCAATCAAAATGTCATTTCTATACCCATTTTCCTGCGCTGTGTACCAAAGTCGAATTGCTGGTCATAAAATCACTCGGAAAGTGAGCTCTTTGCGATTATCGAGAGGCGTTTGCCGCCAAGCGAAATGAATATTTTAGCTGCGTTTTTTACGCTCAAGTGCTCGGGCAAAGTGCTTTGTGGATTTTCGGGCTATCCAGCAGGCCGACACGGGTGCGGCACAATTACACAAATTGGATATTAATTGGCTGCTCCCGTCGACACTCGCCGCACGCGCAATTAGTGGACATCGAAGGGCGCCTAGGTAAACAGGTAAACAAACAAACACGGGGACAAACAGACACAGAGAGGGGGCCAGGATAGCCAAGATATCGATATCGAGGAGACAGCACCTCCCTGGGGCGGTGATGGAGCACCATGCCATGCCATGGCATCATCGCCATACGGACAGATATCGCTGGCCAATGGAAATGGAAATGGAAAACGAGTGCACTACTGCGTTATGGGGGGATACTGATACCGGAGGTCTGGGATAATGCCCAAGAAGGGCCATCCATTGTGGCGTCTGTCTCTGGAAAACTGATACCTAATTGAGCAAACAGCTTGCGGCTAGGGTCGGGTCGCATGATTCGGACTGGGTGGGTCCTGGGTCAGTCGTTGCCGTTCCTCCCACTTGTTTTCCCCCATTCTTCGCGTTTTTTTCCTCTTTGTGTGTCCGTCCTGCTGCCGACGACGACGGGACGAAAAATCGAAAACATAGCGGCTAGGACTCCTCGCGCAGCCTTGGAACGGCGTTTTCCCCCAAGGCGAAAGGATGTAGGGCTTACCTGGTCGCTGGATTTATAACCAGATCGAGTTTTTAGCTGCCCAGCATCTGGGGGACAGCGATAGCGACAGCTCTGGTGCCTTCCCGTTGTTTTCGAATATTCTGTGGCTCAGATGATGACAATAACTATTCTTCATTGCGCGCAGGGTTGGATTCCACACACAATACTTTGCTGGGCCTTCCGTCTGCCACTGACTGCGGAAAGCTGGCCGAAGTACCGAGCTTTTATTTGTCCTGCGATGGCGTTCCGAGCTTCCCGAAGATACGGCGGCAGCTTGCGCAAGCCCAGCGCCTGCGCTCCATCTCTTCCGGCATTTGGCCCCCATTGTTTTGCTTCGAGCGGACTATCCTCGCCATCTCCGTCTTGCCTCCTGATTCGCGTGGAAGCGAGATATGAGGAAAGCCACCCACTCATTCCTCTTTGATTATTGAGCCTAGTAGGTACGACTGAATCTATAAAGGATCCTTTCTTTTATGTTTCTTACTGCAATTTTACAGTTTTAATTAGTTTTCAGATCCAGATAAAATCTACTTCTTAAGAAGACATTTAGGACGTATTTTAATACAAATATTTAGTTTAGCTTAGAGGATTTTATCCCTAATATTCATGATGATCTTAATGGCGCCACCAAATTCAGCATCGTCAAGGGCATTAAATCTTACCTTCAACAGGCTCCTGGGCATGATGGCGGCCCAGCCTTCAGTGTCGAACTGTACGTTTTTTATCCAATAGCGTCCCTTAGGGAATAAACACGCATTGTCAAAATTAATGGTAATAAAAAGTATATATAAAAATAATGGTAATTGATGTACTTCTCTGACGCCGAGCAAAGAGAATTAAATTTAGAACAAATTTAGCTCAGATATTATGGCTATTATTTTCAACCCTAATAATTCATTTATCTTCCTCAAAAATATATTATATTACATTTTTATTTAGATCTACGAGCCGTTGTCTAACAAAACAATATTCAATGCTAGTCATAAAACGCATTTTTATTTCACTATAATTTGATTTTTCTTCGCCTTCAGTAGCTGGCGCGGATCATTTTTGTAACGCACAAATATTTCGCTCTTGAATACATCAAACTTCCTGCGATTGGCATTATTCTGCTGCTCTCGCCAAGCCGGTCTCGCCTGCTTCCTTTGCAGACCCCAGTGACCGGTGAAAACGGGAGACAGGACGTAGAACTGGTACCCAGCTATATGCATCTCGTACACCTGGGAATTTCTGGTGAACCCGTAGCCAAGAAATCTTTCGTCGTGCGCAGGTGCATTGTCCACCGCTATGTAGAACGGTTCATATAGGAATTCAAAGTTTGTAACGATATGGCTTACGGAGACCTCCGTCTCATTTGTGTTTGTAGACAACCATCTAAAGGACGAGATAGGATATAACAACTGGTTGAATTTTTGTTTTATAGACATACTTTGAAAAATTTGTGGCATATTGGTTGTAGATAAAGACCTTCTCGTGGAATGGCCTGGCTAGTCCCTTTCTGATCAAGCGCAGCAGCCCGTTCTTAGAGCGCGGAAATGTGGCCCGCACGTCTATCTCGAACGTGGGTATAACGTAGGCGCAGCTTTTTGAGCAATTTGCCGTCCTGAAAAACTGATTGAGCTGGGGGACACTGTTCGTGCTGGGAACGATGTCGATGTCGGTCAGAAAGACGTACTTCGTCTGACAGCCCTTGCGGGCCAGGTTGCGCATGTGGTTTTGGGGATATGTGTTCCTTTGCCGCCACTGCAGCGTTCTCAGCGAGCGGAACTTGAGCAATGCCTTCAGCGTTCTATCCGGATACTGGCAATCGAACTTGCCCCTCATATTCAACGGAATGGCCGCCACTCGGGGGAGCTTGTCGTAGTCCCGCGGCGTCAGCAAGTGAAAGGTGGCATTCTCCCGTATGTTGGCGAAGCACAATCGCATATATGTCACGAAGTACTGCAGGACAACAAACTCCTCGTGCCCGGCAGCGAACACGGCCACCGACATCTTGCCCTGCCAATTGGCAGCCACCTGCGGCAGCGAGTTGAGCCGCTCCACCGAGGTCTGTGTGGCCAGGCATACCAGATTGGCCTCTGGAGAGTCCGAGTACTGATCGCCCAGTAGGGCAAAGTCCTTGATCCGGTACAGCTGCTGGTTGTCCCAGCGCCCGTAGCTCAGATCGACGTTGTCGAACGCCAGCGTAGCAGTGTTATTCGGAGTCAGCATGCTGTCCAAGTGGGTGAGCGGTTGCAGCAGCGCGTAGGCGATATCCGGATGCTAGGGACATTCGGCAGCCGTTGGCGGTCGAGGAGTTGGCTCCTGCACCTGGCATTTCGTGGGTGGAGCCGGTGGATACACCTTGAAGAGCCAAAAAATGTTGACCGACAGGAAAACCAGCACTATTTTCAGGGTACTACAGTTTGATATGTGGCACTGAAACAGAAATTAACTTCTTTACAGGATATTTTTGAGCATAAATACACACTTACCATCATTCGAGCACGAGAATATCACAAAACAATTATTTATGGGGAAAAACACAACCTTAGAAACTAATATCCTTGCAGTATGACCGTTGGTTAGTGGGACCACATACTAAATAAATTATAAATATCCTAATTTTTCAATTCACACTTTCAACCTATCGATGTTTATCGCCCGCCACTGTGCCATCGTTAGTTTAGATTCAGCCGGAGAAATAAACAACCATTAAAAGTTTTACAGAGACGTGAACAAAGACCCAAAGGAGTACATTCCATATATTTTCCTCCCGTTTTAGTGGAATAAGTTAAATCCATAGAAACCTTTTTTTAATACTACTACACCATGATGAAACAAGTGTAAAGTGGTCTCATCAGCAGCCAACTTCGTAATTTTGTAGTCCGCTAACGTTCAGTGTGTGCTTATTTGTTGTCTCTTTTATTAACCCTTATGTGTGCAGAGAAAAATGACTTATTGCAACTTTTGCCGGAAGCACGTGCCAGGTGTCAAATTCATAAAAGCCCCGAAATGTTTTGTAAGGAGATGTTTGTGGGAAAAAATTCTTGGGTGCAACCTTGGAGAGTATTCAAAGATTTGCGAAACGCATTTCGATGCATCGCAGTGGAAGTCGACAGAAAGAAAGGGGCAACCAGTTAAAAGGAGGCGGCTAATTAACGATGCTGTTCCGCAGAAATATTTAGAACCCGAATCAAAGATTGCCAAATTGGGTTACGCTAATTGCGGCACGCAAACAGAGTAAGTTTACTGCTTTTTAATCAGTAAGTAAATTAACAATAATGTAACTGTCGCCTAGCGAAAAAGTGATAACTCGTACAACGCTCATGGGCAACGAGATCATGAAAAAGAAGATTTCATCGCTGGAAAAGGAAGTGCGTACTTTACGCCAACAGCTCAAGGAGTATCAGAAGTTGGAGCAGTCACTAGCCAACATTTTCACCGAGACCCAAATAAAAATACTGAAAAGTGGAGGCAAGAGATCCACATTTAACGCAACTGACATGGCTGCTGCTATTAGCTTACACTCCGTGGGACCTCGAACGTACATGCACTTATATGAAAAAGGATTTCCCTTGCCGAGTAGGGCAACAATATTTAGATGGTTGGCAGATGTTAAAATTAATGCCGGTACCCTCGATGTCGTCTTAGACCTCATGGAAATCGAAGAAATGTGTCAAGTGGATAAACTATGCGTTTTGTCGATCGATAAAATGAAGCTTGCTGCTGTTTCCGAGTTTAACGGCTCAGAGGATGTTTCAAATGAAACAAATGAATCATCTAACTTTGTGACACTAGCCACCGTTCGAGGATTAAAAAAATCTTGGAAACAGCCAGTTTACTTCGGTTTCAATACTCGCATGGATGCGGATACTTTAAAAACAATAATAATGAAATTACACAAAATTAATTATCCCGTGGTAGCTATTGTCACTGATTTGAGCGCCGAAAATCAGAACCTATGGAGAGAGCTTGGCATATCGGAAAGTAAGTTTGTTATGGAAACTAATATAAAATAGAAATTTAAGTTAATTTTTTGTTTTAGCAAACAAGTCGTGGTTTAGTCATCCAGTCGATGAAGAATCAAAAATATTCGTTTTTTCGGATACCACACATCTGATTAAAGTGGTTCACAACCATTATATTGACGTCGGATTAGACATTCACGGGCATACATTGACAAAGACGACAGTTCAACAGGCAATTAGGCACTGTGCTATGTCTGATGTTTCCATAAGGATTAACGAGAATCATATAACCAAGCAAAACGACAATTTGGCAACGCAACTATTCTCTAGAGCGACAGCCAGATCCATTAGACAATGCTACGAGTTTGGATATGCTATAGATAACGCATGCGAAACCGCCGATTTCTTTGACCTTCTCAATGATTGGTTCGATGTCTTCAACTCAAAGGTGTCTAGACTAAATTCCACCGACTCGCCGCAGGCTTATGGCAAGCAAATCGAAGTCCAACAAGGCACGTTGGCTAAAATGTCAGAAATTATGCGCACGGAGATGACTGAAACAGCCGATAAGCTAACCTTCCAAGTAGGCATTTTAGTCAACAACGCATCCCTTGATGGTTTGTATGAACATTTGTCGGAGAACTACGAGACGATTTACATACTAACAAGTCGCCTTAACCAAGTCAATGTGGAGCACTTTTTTGGCTCAATGAGGTCGATTGGCCATGGCGGACAGTACGATCATCCGACTCCTCTTCAATTTAGAGATAAAATAAGGAAATATATAGAGGGTATGATAAAATTAGATCAATAAATATAATTGGAAAATATTTGATGGGCGGAGAAAATATATGTAACTCTTAATCTAGATTTAACATGAAAAAAATGTATTATAATAAAATGTAAATATAAACAATTAAATGGATTCCTTCTTTACTTAAAACTTACAACTTTAATACCCTGGCACCTTCTAAGGGTTAATGGATACACCTATTGCCGTTTTACTCACACTTATTGTTAGCTTAGTCAACAAGGGACTACAATTTTTCGAAGAGACCAGTTTTAATTATTACCCTGATACCACGGTCGTCCCGAGGCTTATTCCTTAGCGATGACAATGTTAAAAAGCATCAACAATCGGTAACAAGATATGTATACATCGGTGTTTTTACAAATGTTATACTATCGTATCGGATACTTCGGTTGCACGTCATGCGGTCTGACCGTGTACCAGGGCAGGACTTTTGTTCATATCTATGTAGAAAACATTAATGAAAACAGCGAGAAAATAATCGAGAATAACATTTAAAATTTATATAAAAACAAACCGAAGAACTTGGCCCCGTGGAAGCGAGTGTCGGGCATGATAAACTGAGAATCTCAAACGCGAACACCAATCAAAAGAACCTACCGAGAGTGTGCATATAGAAAAATATCCATATGTATGAAATAACAATAATTAAGAACCTGTGTTGTTAATTCGGTCGTTTAAAAATCAAATTCCCCGGCTTTATGTAAATGTACGTACGCAAACACAAGATGTGCGTAAACCAAATACCCAATTATACGATTTAATTGTAGAGAAAAAATCGCCTCAGTTAGTTGGTGTGCATATATAATTAAATTAGTCTTGCCGATTATAACTCTGTCCATCCGATTTGTTTTGATGAATCCTTACCATGGTGCACAGCAAGGGGTGCAGGGGGGAGGAGGCGCAGGAAGGCAAGGGGCACTTTAAGGCAATATTTCCGGCCCGGTTACGAGTTCTGTATGTACTTGCGTATATTGGTATGTAACGTACATACCTATGTAAATATGTCTGATAAGTGTCAACAGCCAAGAGTTTATCCAATCCAAGCCCACGTTCATAATCGGTGATGATCCCTCAGAACCAGAGGCCGCATTACATGCCACCTTATGTGCATTCCATGTACTCGTGTGTGTATAATTGGTACCAAGAAATCAGCAGATCCAGTTTATTACAACGCCCCTAGCGATGGGCTTAAAGATTTGTTAATTGCTTGGGTGACCTTTGTTAGCGATGTGAGATAAATCGAGTTCGCGTTCTGAGAAGCTAATGTTTCCATGTCTTCGCAGGGATCCGTCGTCACAGGTAAATATGGAGGAATCACCGAACCCGAACAACAACTATGGTGTTAACCAAAGACTACAGAAGCCAGAGGGATGGCTGCCCAACGTGGGCGAGTACCATCCGTCGCTGCTGTTCCCGGAGGACCCGCGGAGGTATTTCCACAACCCCCCGCCGCAGCATCCGCCACCACACCCGCTCCCGCTACCGCTGCCGCCTGCAGAGCCGATTGATGGAGGAGCCGCCCACATACCCGCTAAACTGCCAGAATACGGCACAGAGATCAACCATCCGGTCGAGCCCGATCGAGTCACAGCCGTCACAGTGCCTCCGCCTCCGCCGCCGCTGCAGCTGCCGTTGCCACCGCCACCGGTGGCCGATGTGGCCACCAAGAACACAGTACCTTACGGACACAAGCGAAAGAATCCGGTGGCCGACGACCAGGCGGCGGCGAGCAAGAAGATTAGCCTGGCCGCCGCCGCCGCCGAGGCCGAGAAGAAGAACAGCCACCTCCGCAAGAACATCCGCGACGTGATGAACGAGAACAATTTGGACACCACAACGCTGGCGGCTCAGCGGGAGGAGTCGGAGCGCTTGGCTCGTGTTGCTGGCCAACAGAAGTCAATGCGCGAGATCCAGAAGCAGGTGGTGCACAAGCAAATCTTCCGCATCCTCCAGCTGGACGAGAGCGAGGGCATCGAGAGCTGTTCGGTGTCGAACCATCACGCCGAGCACCATCCGCCCGTCGATTTCCCCGAGGACGAGATCGCCTCGGACACGTTCGACGAGTCGAACAGCAGCAGCCTCAGCGGCGGCAGCATCGGGGACGTAATCCACAAGGAGGCCAGCGTCGAGCAGCCCAGCGAAGTGGTGACCATCGACGACAGCTCCTCCGACGACGACTGCATACTCCTGTCCGAGGAGGAGATGGAGGAGGATGACGAGGACCTGAACGAGTCGGATGACGCCACCAACAGCGGCATGCACGTCAAAGATCTGTACAATGTTCCTGACGAAAACGGGCAGGTGGTGGTCAACATGGCGCACCCCGAGGGCGAGGAGACTCTGTACCTGGCCCCCCAAATAGCCAGGGTAATAAAGCCGCATCAGATCGGCGGTGTGCGCTTCCTGTACGACAACATCATCGAGTCCACACGAAGGTACAACAAATCGAGCGGTTTCGGGTGCATTCTCGCCCACTCCATGGGCCTGGGCAAGACGCTGCAAGTTGTCTCCTTCTGTGATATCTTCCTAAGACACACCTCGGCGCGGACGGTGCTGTGCGTGATGCCCATCAACACGCTGCAGAACTGGCTGAGCGAGTTCAACATGTGGATTCCGCGGTACTCGGCGGACGGCAATGTGCGTGCCCGCAACTTCGACATATACGTCCTGAACGACCAGCAGAAGACGCTGACAGCGCGGGCGAAGGTTATCCTCAACTGGGTCCACGAGGGCGGAGTCCTACTGATCGGCTACGAGCTCTTCCGGCTGCTGGCCCTCAAGCTGGTGAAGACGCGCAAGCGGAAGGGCAGTGTCATTCGGCCCGACGGCATGGACTCCAGCAGCGATCTCATGAACCTGGTGTTCGAGGCGTTGGTGAAGCCCGGCCCGGACCTGGTCATCTGCGACGAGGGACACCGGATCAAGAACTCGCATGCCGGCATCTCGCTGGCCCTGAAGCAGATCCGGACGCGGCGCCGCATCGTGCTCACCGGCTACCCCCTGCAGAACAACCTGCTCGAGTACTGGTGCATGGTGGACTTCGTCAGGCCCAACTATCTGGGCACGCGCACCGAGTTCTGCAACATGTTTGAGCGGCCCATTCAGAACGGTCAGTGCGTGGACTCCACGCCGGATGACATCAAGCTGATGAGGTACAGGGCGCACGTCCTGCACTCGTTGCTCCTGGGATTCGTTCAGCGGCGCTCGCACACGGTGCTGCAGAGCACCCTGCCGCAGAAATACGAGTACGTTATCCTGGTGCGAATGACTCCATTCCAGCGAAAGCTCTACGACACGTTTATGACGGATGTGGTGCGCACCAAGGCGTTCCCCAATCCCCTGAAGGCCTTCGCCGTCTGTTGTAAAATCTGGAATCATCCGGATGTTCTGTATAACTTTCTGAAGAAATGTGAGACTGATTTAGATTTAGAAATCGACGAGGATCTTCCCAAGAGTGTTGTCCCCTCCACACCAACACCAACTGTTGTCGAGTCCCCCATTCACGATCCTGCCGTGAACTTAGCCTCGCCCCAGGGCGAAAAGAGGAACAATGGATCCAGCGAGCCCCTCAATAACATTAATCACATTGAGACCCTGCCAAAGGCCGAAAATCAAACGTTATACAGTATGCCGACCTCCTCCGATCTGAACGTAAAGTATTTAAATAAAAGGTAAGCAATTTAAGTAATTAGTGTACACCTTCTAGTTTACTATCCACCTTCCAGCCCCAGCTTCTATGAGGAGAAATCGGAGCCACTGGGCTATGGGGCATTTGGTGGCGAGGGAAAGAACAACTATTGGATGGACTCCAGTATTCTGCCCAAGCCGGGATGCGTTGAGGTCATCAAGCAGACGGATACCAACATGTCGAGCAACTTCGAGAGTATTACGACCTCCTCGGAAATCGTGGACCTGGACACAAACGAGATTAAGACCGTGGAAACTACCATACAATCCGCGTCCTGTACAAATAACCAAGTAGACAATGAGTGCAATGCCAACAGGACCAGTGAATGGAGTTCCCCGGGCATTAAGAACGCGGCCGGCATTGTCGCCGCCGCAGAGCCTTTCAAGAAGTTGCTGAAGAGCAAGCGAAACGATGAGTTCTCCTGCTCCTGGGCCGTCGAACTGATGCGCAACTATGTGCCGGGCCTCATCTCGAATTCGCCGAAAATGGAGATTTTCTTTTGTATACTAAAGGAGAGCATGCACTTGGGGGACCGCATCTTGTTATTTAGCCAAAGTCTGTTGACCCTAAACCTACTCGAGGGCTATCTGAAGTCAAGTTATGTTCCTGGGAGCAATCAGCTGTGGACTAAAAACACTTCCTACTTCCGTAAGTGTCTCATCTCAGTTGGTTTATAAATAATTAATATGTTTACTAATTCGAAACTCACTTTTCTTTTTCAGGCTTGGACGGCTCCACTTCTTCGCAGGAAAGGGAAAGGCTAGTCAATGAATTCAACTCAAATAGTAATGTTAAGCTTTTTCTGATATCAACAAGAGCCGGCTCGCTGGGCATCAACCTTACGGGAGCGAATCGCGTAATAATATTCGATGCCAGTTGGAACCCTTGCCACGACACACAAGCTGTATATAGGATTTACAGGTAAGCTTCGAGTTGCTCTGCATGCGAGTCCGCGTTACCGAAACGATTCATTTCAGATATGGACAGACAAAGCCGTGTTTTGTGTACAGAATCGTCATGGATAGGTGTCTGGAGAAGAAGATATACGACAGGCAGATCAAAAAGCAAGGCATGTCGGACCGCATTGTCGACGAGTGCAATCCCGAGGCACACCTTTCGATGAAGGATATCACGAATCTGTGCCATGACTACGACTCCGATGAAGAAGTGGTCGAGGAGTCGAGCAAGCCAGCGACGGATGAGTTGCCTAGCAAGCCGAGTTCTCCTGCGGTAGAGGCCACTAAGCTGTCACCCGACGCCACAGATGAGCCCAGCAAGGCAGCAGACGAATTAAATAAGTCGCCACAATCAGCGGATGAGCAAACAAAGCCACCGGAAGAAGTCAAAAGTGCGCCAATGGAAGTGGATGAGACCAAGGCGCAAAACGGCACGGGTATAGAGGTGGCAGTTAAGAAGGAAAAGGAGGAGGAGGTCCCGACACCCAAGGTTCATGCTGACTCCATAATCAACACCATTCTCGAGCTGCATAAACATTGCGTGACCAAGGAACCGTTCTTGCACGAAAGCCTGTTGGTAGACCAAAAGGACCGAAAGCTGTCGCAAGCCGAGAAGAGACAGGCTCACCGCAGCTATGAGCTGGAGAAGAAGGCTGCCGTCAATCAGCGCTTTACCTATACTCCTGCCAAAATGCACTACAAGATCGTGAACAATGATGGCACTGTAATTACAAAACCCATGACACCAGTAAGTATTTTGTGGTTTACTCAGCCAAGATACGTTAAGAATCGCATTCTTCACGCCCATGTAGCAAATGAAGACACATACGTCGGCCTCCACTGGAGGAGGACGGACAACACGCTGGATACCCGCTGACGTGTGGCAGAGACAGGGCATGACGGCCCAAGAGATGACCCTGCCACTTGGTAAGTCCCATGCTCAGTCATGCCTAGAATCGTCCGCTAATTTATGTCTCTTTTGCAGATGTTGTCATACCCACAAATTCGGCCGATAAGGCCAATATAATTCTAAAGGCTGGGCAGCGCGTCATGGTGCTGAAGTCGGCGAAGGGAATATACATGCAGCTGGACAGCGGAAAGATTATAGCCATAAGGACCACGGCCAAAACAGAAGCGGAGAAACCAAACAATAAGGACGATGTCATCGACATAACATCCGACTGTGACACTGATACCGCCAAGCCACAAACGCCAGAACAAGGTAAGGAGTATGTGAGGATATGAAACGATAAGATACGATTGTAATTGATTTGTTGCAGATGTAAAAGATTTGACTGCCGACGACGAGCCACAACATATCGCGAAGAACAAGGAGAGCATAGCGCCAGCAACAACAACTGCAAACCGGCCAGAAATGTCTGCCAGCGAAAAGCGAAAGTCCACGGAAAACATGCAACAACAGCAACAGCAACAACAACAACACTTTAAGCCGCAAACGCAACCAAACAACAGCTTGGCCCCCACATCAAATCCACATCAGATGCCTTGTGACTTGAACTACGCACAGCCGTCACAACACTCACAGCAGCAGCAGACGCAGTCGCAACAACAGCCGCAGCAACAACCAACGCAGGCACAGCCGCAACAGTCGCAACAGCAACAGCAACAGCAGCAACCGCTGCCGCAGGCGTATAAGCATCCAAATCACCTTCCGCCGGCTGTTAGCGAAGGTTACAACAATGCAAGTAGTAGTATTCAGCCCAATGTGCCACTTCCGCCGCACCCAAGCGATACGACGGACAGCTCGTATTTCCAGACAGTCCCCAAACCGAATCCCTTCCACCAGCCCTCCTATCCACCCCAATATTACGACTATTACGACAATAAGCATAAGGCCGCGCCACCCGCCTCCAGCTACCACCTCAATAACTACACCTCGTACGGCAATTTGAATTTCGCGCCGTATCATTCCAACCTGCACCCGCCCGCGGGCTATATAGGTGCTCCGTCGTCGTACGCCAACTCGAATGTCTTTCCCAGGCAGCACTGGAGCTCTGCTGTGAACGCGCCAGCGTCCAGCGAGCCCATTCGTCAGCCCTCGTACATCGGTAGCAGCCCCTACCCCATAAACGAGTGGTCGTCGCAATAGCAACTGTAAATAGAGACTCTGATGGTCCCATATCTCCGGTGTCCAGTTGAGGGCGAAGCGCCACTCTAACGAGCTCAAATATACTCAGACTCCAACGTGTGACTAATTTATTTGATTTATTATTAGCTGTATTTTATATTCGACTTGAGTATTTGATGCCTTGCTGTGTAGAAAGTATTCCGTTTTATTATTTCACCTTACATTTTATTCAATGTACGCCGTCTGAGAAGTAGGATGTCTAATCGTAATGCTAGACAATTAAAGGGATCATTTGTTGATCAATAAACCACACACAAAATGCTTCCTATACTTATTAAATTTACATTTTATCTCAACGATAGTGTGTTCTTGTGAAAGTACAGTTTTTTACAGTTTTTAAGTCGTTTGTTTCGTTTATTCAATGGAATTATACTTACCTGTCGCCTGTCGCATGTGTTACCCCGACTGGACTAACAGAGCTCGGCCTTTGCATCCCCATCATTATTTCCCTAATTTATTTATCATAATATTATAGTAAATTGCCCCTAAAGTTTAAACGCATAATTAATTAATTGATTAACTAAAAATAAGTTATTAGTTTTCATTCTGGAGTAAAGACAGACGAAATCTAAATAGATATTCATAGAGCGTAACCTACTGTTTAAGCCAATCGTTCTACCCAAACTGTATTTAATTTAGAAGCCCATGAATAGAAAAACTCATACGAAATAACATTCAAAAATTGGTCTCTCTTTTGGCTACGGGCAGCACAGCCCCGAGCTAATTGAAAAGAAAACTAATACAAAAAAAAAGGAAAAACATTGACATTAGTCTAGATAATAGCACACATTCGAAATAATTAACAAGCTTTGATTAAACATTGTTAGATCTAAGCAATAAAGAAAAAGTATTAAACATCAAAACACTATAATATTTTATTAATTTGTGGGAAAGGTAAAGGAAGGGAATTTAATTTCGGGAAGCCAAAATGGAAATCACTCCTTCACTGCGTTGCAAACTTAGGACTAAAATTATAATAAAAACGATGAGGTCCCTTAACCATTATCACATTTCCATAAAAACAACTGTACCAGCTTCGAACTCTTAAGATTCTTGACCGAATATAAAATTGAGCTCATAAAAGTCCCCCGAAGAGAAATATATTACATTGAGTACAGAATTCTATATAGGAGCAGCGTGTGATGCAGGTACCTGAACCTCTCTCTATCCATATGCGGAATAAGGAATACACCCCTTAAGTTATGGCTGTTATACATTGAAATGTAGACTGGATTCGTTCAACACATAAAGCCGAGTTTCTCTTTAGCTCTTGATACATTTTCCTTACTTGCAACTTGACAAAAGTAAATCAAACTTATTAATTGGACATTATATATAGAATATTTATTTACAGCACACATTTATATATACAAATCATACTCAATACAATAACATATAAAATGTGCGCATCTATTATCTGCGAATAGAACCGTTGAGAGGCAAATAAGGGGAATACGTGGGATACATCGGGTTGGAGGGTGTGCCTCGCTGCAGCACGCAGGCATCCTGGTACTGAGATTGCATATTCATCATCTGCATCGGTATCTGCGAGTTGGGATAGTCGCTTCCCGAGCTGTAGCTCCCAGTGGGCGGCGATTGCTGCGGCGACATGCGGTAGCTGTTGATGGCCCCGTACGGCGCCATTAGGTTCGGACTGATGTGCACGTTGGTGGTGGTGCGATTGTTGCTGCCGCCGCTACCCATGGGCGCCGAGGTGTGCTGCACGGGGGCGGATGGGGTGTTGCGCGCCGTGTTCCTGCTCGTGTTCTGGGCAGACGTAATGGGGGTTATGTTCATGTTGCCCGGATAGTACTTGTGGTACTGCAGCGGCGCCACCTGCGTCTGCAGCATGTTGGCATGCGGCGGCGTCGAGATGTTCCTGTTCTGCATGAGCAAGTGGGGCGGCGGCGTCATCGAGTTGGGTGGAATGGGATGGTGCGGCGAGGGCGCCAGATTCACTTGCGCTCCCGGCGACGTGTTGCACGGCTGGCTCTCCAGGCAGTTCGTCAGCTGCTGCAGCTTGGACAGGCTGCACAGAGAGGCAGCTGTGCCCGTGCTGTTGACGGCCGACGATATCGTGTCCTGACCCCCCGTCTGCCGTTGTTGGTCATTACCAGATGAGGGCGGGCCGCCCAGGGAGCTGGATACTGGCACCCGCGGGGCATTCTCCGTGGCGGCAGGCATGTTGTTTTGCAAATAGAAATTGTTCACGGCGCACGCCGACGACGGCTGCTCGATGCGCTGATGGGTGTTGGGCAGCGAGTGCATCCGCTGCTGGATCACCGCCGGCATGCTCACGATGTCATAGTTCGTGGGATTGGCCGAGAAGTTCTGGCTGAGCTGCGGTATCGGCACATAGTCGATGGTCTGCATATTCTGCTGGTGGCCGCTGTGCTGCGAGAACTGCAGGTTGTGCAGCGACTCCTGGTGTGACTTGGAAATATTTGCCGTGGCTCCTCCACCCCCCTGTGGAATCTGATGATGAGTATTCGATGTGGTTGTGGGCGGTGCCGCGTTCTTGGTATCCCGCTGCTGCTGGGCAGTATTTCCGCTGCGAATCTGCTTGGGCGTGGTGGCCCTGTGCGAGGGAGTTGTCGGTGAGCTGACCGCAATGTCCGCCTGTCGGATAATGAAAATGATTTAATTAGTTAAAGTTAAGGAAGTTACCACACAAACTATTACCTGAGCATTCAATTTCCTGGCTTGATGCTGTTGATGCTGCGGATTGTTAAGTAGATTGATGTTCGCCGAGGACTCCGCCGACAGATTCATGTTCAGGCTGTTCTGCTGCTGCTGCTGCATGTGCGAGTTCTGGATAGACATGTGCATGGGCGTGGTGACTGGCTGGTTCTGCATGGAGCAATCGGAGAACTGCCGGTGCGGCTGATGCATATGCACGTTGGCGGTGGCAGCGATCTCCTGGGAGCCGTGCGAAATGGCGCTGCCAATGTTGGCGGGCGATTCCATGTTGATCTGCGCATTGATCCCACAGTCGTAGTGCTGCTGCTGCATGGCCGCATTCGCGGACGCCTCAGTGTTGTACACCAAATTCGGATTGACATCGCTCTGACCACCGCCCCCGGTGACCTGCAGGTTGGGATGCTGGCTCGGAGGAGCGTGCTGTATGTTGGGATGTTGCCCAATCTTATTCAGTTTGGGCTCGCGCGAAATGACGGTCGTCGGGTTAACGCCGTGCTCAGCTTTTTGCTTGGCAGGCACAGTGCCTGGATTGGGCATCAGGACCGTCGTCTCAGCTGGATTGGCGTTGCTCTGGCGCGGCACCGAGTTCTGGGCATTGGCCAAGGACTTCATCTGCTGCGCCTGCGCCTGCTTCTGCTGGGTGGCAGCGGCACATTTCTGATTGTAAATGGCCGCCGCCTGGTTGTTGACCGCGTACTCGTTGCAGTGCTGAACATGGGCGTCCTCGCGGGAGGCGCTGACCACGTTCACGCCGCTGGGCACCACCTTGGACTGGTGCTCCTCCTTCTTGCCGCTGCTCTTGCGCTCCACCTTGTGCTTCTCCTTGGTCTGGTGCATCTGGTGATGGTGGGCATGCTGCATGGCCAGGTTGGCGGACTGGTAGAGGTTCTGCGTAAAGTTGTGCGTGTACGCCATGGTCGTGGCCAGGTCCTTGTGGAACTGCTTCTGGCCCTTCTGCGTGGAGGGGTCCAGGTGCGACAGGTTGTAGCTGTAGTAGTCCCACTGCCAGTACTGCGAGGAGTGGTAGTTGGGCATTTGGTTGATGGGAAACTGGGAGGGGATCGAGTTCTGCAGCTGGGCGGCGGCGTGCTCGTTGCTGCCCTTCAGCTGCATCTTCTCGCGGATGGGATGCACTGCCGCGGGAATGCGTGCACTCGACTTGACCTCCTCCTCCTTGACCTGCACCAGCTGGTGGTCCGTCTTGATGACCTCTTTCTCGGGCACAGCAACCTTCATCTTGCTGGCATCGTACTTCTTGTCGCCGCTGTTGATTTCAGGCTTCACAACCGGAGGGTCCGCCAGTGGCATTGCCTTCTTGATTACCTTCTCCTTGCTGTCGGCCATTGGCGGAGGCTGTTGCTCTGTCTTCTCCGGTGTAACCTTTTCCTGGGACTTTGGCTGCGCCTTAGGGATCTCCACTGTGGAAGGGACTTCCGCACGATGGTTGGGTGGCAAATTGGCTGGAGCGGCTTCTGTTTTCTTTGCCTTTTCCACTTCCACCGCCTTCGGTTGGGCCTCTAGGGGCTGAGCGGGCAGCACAGTCTCATTGGGCTTCTCGAGCTGGACTGGGACACTTGGACAAGGAGCATCGGACACCGATGGCACCGATGGTGGCGTAGCCGATGAATTCGGCGACGACTTAAGGTAGTTGAGATTAATCTCAATTTTCTGTTCATTCGGTGACTTTTTGATATTTTCCGTGTTCACAGGAATGGGAACCTGTTCGGGATCAGGCTGTGCAGCGACCACGACGGCGGGCTCCGCTTTCTCGGGACTCTTGGGCTTGGGCTTGCTTTCTGGTAGTTCGGGCACTTTGACTTCCTTGATGTCTTTTACAGATTCCACCACTTCTTGAGCGGTAACCTCGGGCTTGTCCAGCGCCTTGTACTTGACCTCTGACTCCGCGCTGTACGACGTCATGGCGTCGGAGAAGACCGTCTTCTTTGTTTTCTTAGCCACGGCATCGAGCACTTGTTCGGTGATGCTGCTTGCTTCAGCTGGACTCTCGGTTTTGGCAGAAGCTTGGCTCTTAATGGGACTCTCAACTGTCGCCGCTTTGATGGATTCTCTGGGGGGTTCCTTGGCTGGACTACTGCTCAATTGTCCGGTGTTTTCCGCAGTGGCATTCCCGTTGAACTGCAAGTCCTCACTGGATCGCTTGCCGTTCGACTGTTTGCCCCTCAGCTTGGGTACAATATTGACCTTTTTATCGACGTGCGACGCGGTCTTGCTGACCTCCCTTCCAGCAGCAGAATCTTCTGTTGATTTATGTTCAGTTTCCTCCGTGTCTGCCGCTGTCTCCGACTGCCTTTGCATGGGCGCCGGACCCTGATCGGATGCAGCGGCACTGGTGTCCAGCGGCCGGTCAAAGTGCTTCCGCTTGTTGGTGTGCGGAATGACATCGTTTCGCTTGGCCAATCGCTGGGCTCGTTTGGTCAAGTGCTCCGAGAGTTCCTTCGAGGACTTGCCATCGGACGAGTCGGATGAGTGCCCACCAAACGACTGCTCTTCGTGCGTTGGCTGCGCTGGAGTCATCTTGCATTTCTTCGACTCGCTCACAGCTGACTTGAGAAACTCTTCGGGACAGGCACGTTTTCGCTGGCCCTCGCGCTCCTCAGCTGGTTTTTCGGAGCTCGGAACACGATTCTTTGCGGGAGCAGCCTCGCCGCTCTCTGGCTGACTCACCTTGGGGATGGCCGCCAGAATGGGCTGCTTGTTTTCTTCGGTGTTCTCCTTGAAGTCGGACTTTCGCTCAATTTGATTGTTCAAATACTCGCGATTCGAGATGGGCTTGATTATGTTGGGCAGCTTGGAGACGGACAGCAATGGGCTCCATCGCAGGCAGTCGGCTTCAATGATTATTCGAGACTTGCTATTGGCCATCTTGTTGTGATGAGCCACCACCTTCTTCCAGTCTATCTTCACATTGATCTGATACCGGATGTCGCCGTCGTTCTTTCTCAGCTTAATGAAGTTGAGCAACTCGAAGGCCAGGGCTATGTCCGATATGGCCAGGCCGGTCTTGATGGCGATGTCCTTGAAGGTTATCTTCGTCTGGTTGCGGTACTTGTACAAGTACTCCAGCACGACGGACTTCCAGTAGGAGAAGTAGGATAGCCGCCCCAGATCGGAGAGCGGCTTCTCCGGCGTTCCCAGCTGCCCCTCCTCGCGACTCAGCAGGTAGCTGAAGTCGATCAGGAAGCGTCCGTAGCCCTGCCGCTGGTACTGTGGCATCGTCAGGATGCAGGACACATTGTACTTTTGCGTGCAGTGCTTCTCCTTGGAGAAGTAGCCCACGAGATGGCAGCCGCTCTGATCGTTCTTCGTCAGGATGTAGAACAGAAAGGGCTCCACGTCGTAGTAGAGCGTTTTGTGGTCCAGAAAGAACTTGGCCAGCAGGCACAGGTTCTGGCAATAAATCTTGTTCACATTGCCATCCACCTCGAACACGGATATATTTCCCTGCCGGAATATCTCGGTGCCCGGCGGCTGCTTCCAAATACACTTGTTCTGGTGCCTGTCCAGCACCGAACGACTCTTGGTGTACTTCAGGCAGAACTCGCACAGAAAGAGCTTCATGAGCCGGGCGTACTCCTGGGGAAAGGGGCTGGAGTACCAGGTCTCAATGTCCCACTTACCAATCTGAATTGACTTGGGACTTTGCGTATTCTGCCCTGGCTTTCGGCCGACATCGTCGACCAGTTTCTCGATGTGGTTGTTGGACATCTGAACGACCGCTTTGTGGAGAACCTCCTGATATAGTTCCACGTCCGTTGCAGTCACTCCCGGCGGCAGGGGTTGATTTTCAAAGGGATTGGCTCGCTTCGCAATTAAATCATCATCGTTATGGCTTTCCGGCTTTTCAGCGTCGGCCTCGCTCTTGGACTCCCTGCTCCGTTCGATCTCCTCCAGCAGTTGTACCTTCATTACCGTCTCTTCGGTAAGATATGGAATGTCATCTTCGTCGCCCTTTTCGTACGACTTTCCCGCCTCCAACGGCATGCTCTTCAGGGGAACAATCTTCTTCTTTTGCCCATTATTGTTGGCACCTTGTCTGTGCTTTATGGACATGACACTGGCCGCAGCTGTGGGTGTGGGTGTGGTTGTGGGGTTTGGAGTCGCTGCTGGCGTGCCTCTTTGACTCCTATTATGTGCTGGAGAGCTGGCGAAGCCAATGCCTTTGGCATTGGCATTATTGTTTTTTGATTTCACAAATATGTCAATCGGATTCTTGGCCACCGCCGCAAAGCCCCAGTTGTTCTCACCGCCGGCCGATGCATCATTGCTGTCCGGCGAACTTAGTCCTGCGTTGGTGGCACTCAGTTTCGCGCAGCTCTGCTTCTCGTTCTCGAACATTTTACCCTTGAGCGTGCTGCGATCAGTGTCGTAGTCCTCCTCGTCGTTCTCGTCGTCGCACTCCGAGCTGTCGCTGGAACTCTCGCTGGAGTCCGAGTCTGAGCTGGACGAAGTACACGAGTCGGAGGATGTGCTCTCGTCCTGATCGTTGTCATCGCAGCCCCTATTGTTCCGCTCGTCGTCCTCGTCGTCGTCGTCCTCGCTGTCACTCGACGAACTCGAGGAGGATAGATCGGAGAAGGTGCGCTTTCGAGTCTCCTGGCTAGCCAAGTAGCCTCCCTGTACTATTTGCGACCTCTTCTGCTTGCCCGGGAACTCGAACTGATCTTCGCTGTGATTCAGCTTCCTCGAGTTCAGGCCCGCGGCCATTTTTCTCCTCTGTCCGTTGCCGTCATTGTAAACGCATAGTTTTGAGGTCGACGGACTGTCGGAGTTGCCCTCCTTCTTAATTATTTGCCGCTTACTTTGGGAATACCTATCGGAGGAGGCCGTCATCCTGAAATGCCTAAAATTTGTTTAAAACTTGAGCTTACTTTGAGAACATAAATAAAACGTACCTCTCGTTTCCAACCTCCATTTTTATCCTTGCATTGTTGTCCCTTTTGAGCAACTTTGGATTGTCTATGCTTTGTTTCGAGCAAGTTTTACACCTAAAAGGGGAAAAGTAATTATAATTGTGAAGAGAAAGAGGTGGAAGTAGGAGCCTTACCTGTATGGATGCTTGGGCTTCTTGTCGGGTATCGTGTCGAGGCACGTCAAGTGGAAGTGGTCCTTGCAGACGAAGCACTGCAGCAGACAGGGACCACGGTTGCGCATTTTGCAGACGGCGCAATCGGCGCAGTTCTGGCAGTCCCAGTTCGTGCCCTTGGTGACGAGCATGTAGAGCAGCACATAGGACTGGGACTTGCAGCGGCCCGCGATATTGGCGCAGGTGGTGTGCAGCGATATGCCGCACTGTTTGCACGAGCTCAGCGGCTCGGGGATGCCGTTCAGGTTCTTCTGCGCGTTGCCGGAGCAGTGTGTGCAACTCTCCTCGCCTTTTATGACCACGTCCGAGGGCGGGGCACATTTCCGCGGCGTTGTCAGGGACTTGCCCTTTTTGTAGAGCTTTCCCTCCTGGATCAGGAAACCAGCGTCCACGGCCTTCTTAATGGACGCCTTGATCACTGCTTTGAAGTCGACATTGGGCGAGAGGTCGATGCAGTTGAACTTCTGTATGTAGTTCTCAATACTCTTGATGGTGGACCCCTCGCACTCGCCCAGATCGTGCACCGCCTTGGCCACCAGCTTGTACAGATTGGTGTTCTTGTCCACCTTGACGCGTCGCTTGGCCATCGGCGCCTTGTACGAGTGCAGGCCCTTATTGTACACCTTGATCACAGCTCCCGACTCGACGGCCTTCTCCAGCTTCTCGGCCACAATGTCCTCGTGGAACTTGTGGTGCGTGCCGATCGCCTGGCAAATCCGCTGCACGGAGGGCCTCTGCTTCTGGGACCTGATCTTCGAGATGGCCTCGAGGATCCATTGCTTCCACGTGTCCATGTTTATCTCGTGAGCCGACTCCCTCATCATGGCTTACTGAAAGTCGCATATACACAGCGTTACTTGATATATCAACGGTTTTTCTTATAGTAGCATAAACAAAACATAGGAATTTGTTGTTGGTGTCAGAATCTCTAAACAAAATAATCAAAATAATCACTTTAAATCCAAATACTTGGATCAATTTCCAAGCTATAAGCAAGCATCCCATAGATGCGACACTTTGCATCTCAAATTCGATGAAAGTATTTTGTATCTAGGCCTGCTTGCCAGTATTCATTAATCAGCTTCAATAACATTGCAATGCATCTGGTAGATAATGAAAATTTGCGCACGCTACATTTAGTTTGCACTGTTGACGCGAATCACAATCCGGTCGGACGCCCAAGTTAGTTGCACCCAAAATTTCGTTTTGTATGCGCCGTAAAATAGTAAAAAACACCGAAATACATCAAATGCCGACACGAATTCACAAAATTTCATCAATCCGGGCCGTTTCCGCACAACTATCGCCCATTTTTATGTACCAAACTATTCTGCTAACACTGCGCATACACACATATTTAGATACATATAGCGAGCGTATGCACGCTTGTATGTACATACATTTATTATTTAAGTAGTCGTGAAAGTAAGAGCCAATATATTCCAAATAGCGAATATAAATCCACTCCTCTTCGGCAGTTCCACGCTGCGCGCGTCTGCGGACACTTAATAGTTCGAAAACAATAACAAATGTTAATTTTGCAATGAAGTTTGATATTGAGTATTAGAAGGCTTTGCAAAGGCTAGCGATGACAAAACATCGATGTTTATCGATAGTATCAATGCTATTTAAAACAGCGATACATCGATGTGTATTTTCCAAAATTAATGTTTTCCACATTTGTTTAAATTTATAAAGTATTATTAAAGATTTTACAGTTAAAACCGGGTAGAGCGGTTCGTCTTTTTAGATTTAAGATCTAAAGGGTCAATGGTTAATAGATATGATATGTTTTTAAATTTCGGATCTCTAAATGTGCTCATTTAATAAATATTAGGTCAAAACAATCAGTTATTAACTAATTAAAGCAATTTATGGAAAATCAAATTTTTTCAAATCCGATGGTTTTTAACATCGATGTTTTTGCATCACTATTTTAGAGATGGGAATAATCTACTTCGTCGATAGTACCAACGCGCGTCATATTTAGGAATATCGGAATGGAACAAAGTGGGAAAAACTAAATATTTTGATTAATTAACTTATAAGTGGGAAAAGATTTGTATGAGCTTTCACAGGCGCTCTTGTGCACTTGTTTGAGAGTTTTCCTTAATTTTCCTGCATGACACCATGGAACATAGATGTTTTAAAATAACGGATGAAGAGTCAGTAATTCCCCGAAATGAATGGCAATGCTTACTTATCGATATATCGCACTTTCGTAAACATCGATGAGTCCACTTTCTTAAACATCGAATGCTTCGATAGTAACTTCGTTGCCATCACTAAAGTTCGGCGTTTTGTGTGTTTCTTGGATAAAAATGATTTAATTCGGATATAATAACAAATAATACAATGGAATACGAATCTTCCGAATTCAGTGGTAATTTCTAAAGTTTGTTGTCATCGCCGTCTGGCCATCTTAAAAACCGTTTGTTGTTCGTTGACGCATTTGTTTTTTTTTCGCACACTTGTCAAGAAATATACATACATATACCCATATAAACAATTATTTATTTATATCTGTGCGGAAGAACAAACAAACATACATACAAGTACATACGCTTAGACGTGTTTGTATATACTTATGTTTAATATACTCCTGCACGGGGGGTCGGCGGCGCCGTGCATATGTATGTAATACCCCGCATACATATTTGAAAAATCGAAATTGGTCTGATTTGGCCGAATATGAATTGTAAATGCAGATCTCCAATAAGAATCTGTATTTGTGTGTGTGTGTGGGTGTACTGTATGAATGAGTTTCCGTGTTGAAAGTTGAAAACTATTGCAAAAAGGGCTTCGCTTTCAGGCTTTTATGCCTTTTAAGGCCAGTCAGTGGGCTCGTAGCCGTTCACACTTGCATTGCAAAGCACAAAGACGCTGTGGGGCGACGACGACGGCGGCGTTTCCACACGTTTCGGCCCGGTCCCCATGATAACCTCCCCGTTTAAGCTGAATTTTTACCCCCCCGAGCCACATTTTGAGTTGGAAGTGGAAGGAGCCAGGTGATTACGACGACGGCGTTGGGTGCGGCATTGTTTTGGGGCTTGTGTGCAGTTTTATCGCCAACATTTGCGTTGAATATGCCGTTCGGTTGGTGTGGAAAGGCCATTAACTAGGTTTTTAGTCCAAGGAGGACATGGCCTTATCAAAAAAGGGTTAAGTTTGAGCGTGTTATTACATATTTTTATGCATTACATAAATGTCCTCTCTTGATAGTAATTGTGTCGAAAGTCACTCCTTCTTTTATGCCACCGGATTATGGTTATTGAAACTTTTCCATAAAATTACAGATATAACCACGGGAAGCTGCAAGAAAAGGCTCACATTTCTAAAGTATATCCTAAGCGACACATCGAGCGACCAGAAATGGGCATCGGAGTTCGGCGAGGACACGGAAGGGCATCAGTTTTCGTTGGATTATCTGCTGGACACCTTCATAGTGCTCTATGACGAGTGCAGTAACTCTTCCCTGCGGAGAGAAAAGGGCGTCTCTGACTTTCTCAAACTGTGTAAGTAATTACCTTAACTTTTTCGTTCTTATAATTTATTTATTATCATTTACTTATCAGCCAAGCCCTTCGTGCATATTGTGCGAAAGCTTCGACTTAGCCGCGATGACTTTGAAATACTCAAAATCATCGGGCGTGGTGCCTTTGGGGAAGTCTGCGTGGTGCAGATGATGTCCACGGAGAAGGTGTATGCCATGAAGATTCTGAACAAATGGGAGATGCTGAAGCGGGCCGAGACCGCCTGTTTCCGCGAGGAGCGGGATGTGTTGGTGTTCGGGGATCGCCAATGGATAACGAATCTTCACTACGCCTTTCAGGACAATATTAACTTGGTAAGCATAATGTCGAGTTCAAAAACTGCGTTTATATAACTTTAAATGTGCTTTAAATTTCTTTTAGTATCTCGTAATGGACTATTACTGCGGCGGAGACCTTCTGACGCTGCTGAGTAAGTTCGAGGACAAGCTGCCCGAAGATATGGCCAAGTTCTACATCACAGAGATGATTCTGGCCATCAACAGTATTCATCAGATCAAGTACGTCCACCGGGACATCAAGCCAGACAACGTTCTGCTCGATAAGCGAGGCCATGTGCGGCTGGCGGACTTCGGCTCCTGTCTCCGGCTAGACAAGGACGGCACCGTCCAGTCCAACGTGGCGGTGGGCACGCCCGACTACATTTCTCCGGAAATCCTGCGGGCCATGGAGGACGGCAAGGGACGCTATGGAACGGAGTGCGATTGGTGGTCGCTGGGCGTGTGCATGTACGAGATGCTGTACGGCGAAACGCCGTTCTACGCTGAAAGCCTGGTGGAGACTTACGGCAAGATAATGAATCACCAGAACTGCTTCAACTTGCCGTCACAGGAGACCATCAATTACAAGATATCCGAGACGTCGCAGGATCTGCTGAGCAAACTGATTTGCATACCCGAGAATCGCCTTGGTCAGAATGGAATCCAGGACTTTATGGATCACCCGTGGTTCGTGGGGATCGACTGGAAGAACATTCGACTTGGGCCAGCGCCATATGTGCCGGAAGTGTCGAGTCCCACGGATACTTCCAACTTTGATGTGGACGACAACGACGTCCGGTTGACGGACTCGATGCCTCCCTCTGCCAATCCCGCCTTCTCTGGCTTCCACTTGCCCTTCATCGGCTTCACCTTTTCGCTTAGCGGCAGCAGCAGCTCCTCCCTGGACTCGGGGAAGAAGAATCAGCAGAGTTCTGGCTTCGGGGATGACACCTTGGACACCATAAGCAGTCCGCAGCAGATAGCTGCAGAGGCGTCAGTGGCCGATCTTGCAGTGCAGGAGAAACAGGTCAAGGCCCTAACCGAGCAGCTGGCGGCCTTCAAGCAGGAAAAGATCGAATTGACAAAGCAACACGGTGAGATTTTTGAACGTCTCAAGACACAGGAAGCGGAGCTGCAGGACGCCATTTCTCAGCGAAATATCGCCATGATGGAGTACTCGGAGGTCACCGAGAAACTCTCGGAGTTGCGCAATCAGAAGCAGAAGCTATCGCGCCAAGTCAGGGACAAGGAGGAGGAGCTGGACGGAGCGATGCAGAAAAATGACAGCCTGCGGAACGAGCTGCGCAAGTCGGACAAGACGCGGCGGGAGCTGGAGCTGCACATCGAGGACGCCGTCATCGAGGCGTCCAAGGAAAAGAAGCTGCGGGAGCATGCCGAGGAATGCTGCCGACAATTGCAGCAGGAGCTGCGCAAGGGCTCTTCCAGCGTGGACACGACGAACCTTCCCCTGAGCATTTCCTCGGACATGTCGTCCTACGAGATCGAAAGACTGGAACTGCAGTTCTCTGAGAAGCTGAGCCACCAGCAGACGCGTCACAACATGGAGATGGAGGCAATGCGCGAACAGCTCAGTGAGATTGAGAACTCGAACTTGGAACTGGCCAAGGAGTTGCAGCAGACGCAGGACAGGCTTAAGTTCACACAAATGGAGTCGATCACCGACTCCGCCGAGACCCTGTTGGAGTTGAAGAAGCAGCACGACCTGGAGAAGTCGTCGTGGTTCGAGGAGAAGCAACGGCTGAGCTCGGAGGTCAGCCTGAAGGCGAAGAGCCTGAAGGAGCTGCAGGCCGAGGACGATGAAATCTTCAAGGAGCTGCGCATGAAGCGAGAGGCCATCAATCAGTGGGAGCGCCAGATGGCCGAGATCATTCAATGGGTGTCCGATGAGAAGGATGCCCGAGGCTACTTGCAGGCGCTCGCCACGAAGATGACCGAGGAATTGGAGTATCTCAAGCACGTGGGCACCTTCAACAACAACGGCGTGGACAATAAGAACTGGCGCAATCGTCGCTCCCAGAAGCTGGACAAGATGGAGCTGCTCAACCTGCAGAGCGCCTTGCAGCGCGAGATCCAGGCCAAGGCAATGATATCGGACGAGCTGAGCAAAACCAGATCCGATTTGATATCGACGCAGAAGGAGGTGCGCGACTACAAGAAGCGCTACGATTCCATTCTCCATGACTTTCAGAAGAAGGAGACCGAGCTGCGCGACCTGCAGAAGGGAGGCCTGGAGTACTCAGAGTCCTTCCTGAACAAGTCCACGCACCACGGCCTCAGCAGCGCCTTCTTCAGGGACATGTCGAAGACCTCATCGGAGATAATCCTCGATTCAGCCGAGAGCTTCGGCAACGAGTCCGGCGGCGATAATTTTATCTTCCAGTCCGGCGGCAACTCGTCGGGCATGCTCTTCAACTACGAGCCCAAGTATGCTGGCAAGAACCACAAGGACACGTCCTCCTCAATGAAGGATGTGGTGTCAGTCAGCGACTTGTCCAGGGAAGAGAGCGACCTAATGGTGAAGGAGTCCCAGAAGAAGGCCATTCACCAGTTCCTGGTGCGCACGTTCAGCAGCCCCACGAAATGCAATCACTGCACCTCGCTGATGGTGGGCCTGACGCGCCAGGGAGTTGTCTGCGAGATCTGCGGCTTCGCCTGCCACACGATCTGCTGCCAGAAGGTCCCCACCACCTGTCCCGTGCCCATGGATCAGACCAAGCGGCCGCTGGGCATCGATCCCACGAGGGGCATTGGCACGGCCTACGAGGGCTACGTGAAGGTGCCCAAGTCGGGGGTGATAAAGCGCGGCTGGATACGCCAGTTCGTGGTCGTGTGCGACTTCAAGTTGTTCCTCTACGACATATCCCCGGACCGGTGCGCCTTGCCCAGTGTGAGTGTGTCCCAGGTGTTGGATATGCGGGATCCCGAGTTCTCCGTGGGCAGCGTGCGGGAGAGCGATGTCATTCATGCCGCCAAAAAAGATGTGCCATGTATTTTCAAAGTAAGTTTATTGATAAACTCTCCAATTTTGAGATATAAATAAATCCTTTGCGAACTGTAGATAAAAACCGCCCTCATTGACGGCGGCCTCTCGCTAAACACTCTGATGCTGGCCGACAACGAATCTGAAAAGTCCAAGTGGGTCATTGCCCTGGGCGAACTACATCGAATATTGAAACGTAACAGCTTACCAAACACAGCTATATTTAAAGTGAATGAGATTCTGGACAATACCCTGTCCCTAATACGAAACGCCTTGTGTTCTGTCATCATATATCCAAATCAAATACTTCTGGGAACGGAGGACGGCTTGTTCTACATTAATTTAGATCAGTACGGTATGTGGTTTACCTTATGTTTATGAAATTGTAAAAACTCATTAACTATATTCCCCAGAAATCGCTCGTATTGGCGAGAGCAAAAAGATCTTGCAGCTATGGTACATCGAGGAGGAGCAGATTCTGGTTATTCTCTGCGGCAAGCAGCGCAACTTGCGCCTGCTGCCCATTAGAGCATTAGAGGCTAGTGATGTCGAGTGGATCAAAGTGGTTGAGTCAAAGAACTGCATATCGGCTTGCACTGGAATAATTCGTCGCTTCCCCAACATCGTCTATTCGTTCATCATTGCGCTGAAGCGCCCGAACAATCACACACAGATCGTTGTCTACGAAATCAACCGAACGCGCACAAGACACCAAAAGACTTGCGAATTCACCATTGGCTACATGGCACAGCATCTGCAAATATTGTCCGATATGCGACTAGTAGTGGCCCACCAAAGTGGATTCACTGCCTATTTCCTGCGTGGCGAGGCTACTGCGATGTGTAAGTGTTGAAAGATCATTTTTAATAGAATTTTTCTTAATTTTAATTCCTTTTTCCCAAAGCTTTGGTTCATCCGGAGAATCAACTGTGTGCATTTTTGAACTACTCTGGCGTGGATGCCGTGCGAGTGATTGAAATTCTGTGCCCCAGCGGTGGCAACTTTGGCGAGTACCTGCTAGTATTCCAAACTCTGGCCATTTACGTGGACTTGCAGGGACGCAAGTCGCGGGACAGGGAGATCATGTATCCAGCCTTTCCCACGTATATCAGTGAGTTGATCCATAGTTTTCAGTAGGCTTTATTATATGTACTTACTCTGCTGTGCAGCCTTTTGTGATGGCCATTTGCTGGTATTCTCGGACACCCATCTGGATATCTTTAATACACAGACCGCTGAGTGGGTGCAGTCGATTGGTCTGAAGCAATCTCTTCCTTTGAACAATCTGGGCAACGTGGTCTTGTCTTCCGTCAATGACACGCCCCTGATTGTCTATCTGTCCAATATTCACACAAGTAAGTGGGAAAGTTATACTTAACGGAGAATATATTTAATGAAACATTACATTTTCAGAGGGCCTTTTGCAATATCGTGAGGGAAATCGGAAAGGAATGCCGAACATCAAGCGGAGATTTTCCATTCGAGAGATTAACAAAACTATCAAAAGGTGAGGCAATCCCTTTACTTTTTAAAGAAAACTAAATGGATTTAAGGATAAGACTACAAATATATAGAAGAACAGTTCGATCAGAAACAGCCTTCATCATTTATAATCACAATTTCCTGCTTTCTTACAGTGATCGTAGATCAAAGATGATATCGGCGCCAACAAATTTTAACCACATCTCGCATATGGGTCCCGGCGATGGCATTCAGAACCAGCGGCTCCTGGATCTACCGACTACTCTCGAAACAGCCGATCAGCAGGCCTGCAGTCCGATAATTCATTCACTTAGCTCCATTACCCAAACCAGGAAATCTAATTTTCTGGAACAAGGCAAGTGTTTTGTTTAAGTAAATATTTGAACATCTCTAATCTCCTGTTCTCACATTTCAGTTGATGGAAACTCGGATGACTACGGCAACGATAACATAATCTCTAGAACGCCCAGTCCCATGGCATCGTCCTTCATGGACGGCTCAAGCAATAACGATTAGAATCAGTCATAAATCTCAACATATTGTAATTAATCGATTTTTTAAAGATAATACTGTTTGTAATAAACATATTTAATTTCTCGAATACGAAATACGAATACATAAATGAAAATGCTGCATCTTTTTCAAATTCCTTGAGTAGTTCTGTTTTTTATTGTTTGTTTTCCTTTTTTTTTTGTTATACTTAATTGCATGATTTGGATACATACATTAAAAATCTTTGATTTGTACACAGAAATCTTCAATATAGTTCATATTTATAATTCTTATTCCGCCTAGCCTAGCGTCGTAATCCTACTTCTTTGATTTCTTCTTCTTTTTCAAAATCTTGCTCTTCTTTTTGCTCTTCATATCCTTGCGCTGTCTGTCGCCCCGCAGCGATTCCGTTGACGAATATTTCGTGTTCTTCTTCTGCTTCTTATCCTTTTGCTTCCTCTGATCGCTGTCATCGGAGACTCCGCCGCCTCCGCCTCCGCCCTTTTGTATCGTGTTATCGTATTTTACAACTAAACTGCTCGACGAACTGCTCTCGATGAACTTCCTAAACGGATTGTCTGGGCGACATGTCTTCACGGCGCCCACGGACGAGACCATTCGACCCTCGTTTGACTTGGAGTTGGAGTTCCTGGGGCCGGACCCCCTTCGGTCCAGGTCATCGCTACTGTTGATTTGATCATGTTTTGAGAGTTTAGTGTCCAAACGATCCTTATTATACTGCCGCCGGTGCTTGTCGTTCTCGGGCGACTGCCGCCGGTGCCTATCATTCTCGGGCGACTGTCGCCGGTGCCTGTCATTCTCGGGCGACTGGCGCCTGCCCTGCACTGGACGGTCCCGGTCCCTGTCCCTCTCCCTATCCCTGGATTTGTTATCCCGTCGTCGGCTGTCTTGGCGACCAGATCTGCCCTCATCGGAGCTCTTTCTTGCCGGTCCTGCCTCCGGCCGTCGCCTTGACTTGGACCTGTCTGGCGTTGGACTTCTGACAACTTTATTGCCCAGTCTTTCCTTCACAGACTTGCTGCTGCTGCTGCTGGTGGTGGTGGTGCGCTTGGGCGGTGTGGGTGATCGCTCTTTGTCGTTCCTGATCGCCACGGAGCGATCCTTGCTGCTGCCCTTGGAGTTAATGATGACCTGAAACTCGACGGGTCTAATGGCGTTTATAGCCTTGGCAAAGATCGCATTCTCCGCCTTGCGGAGGACGTCCGAGGTTATCTCGGAGTGGTCGTCGTCCGGATTAGCAGCAGACTTCTTGGCGGCGGAATCGAACTCTAGATTTAGGTTGGACTCGTCCAGTTCCCACTTGGATACGCTGACGGACTCGCTGCGTCCTTCTTGTTCGTCCTTCTTGCAGGCGTCAATGTCTATGTAGGCGTGACTCTTGTCGGAAATAAGGTTCTCCGGGGCGCTGCGGGCGGGATCCGCTTCGATTTCAAAGGCTGAACTGGCCAAAGGAGAGGTGGAGAGCATCTTGTAGTCTTTCTCGTTGTTCAGCAACAGGCTGTTGTTAATTTCGGAATCGGATCGATTCAGCGAGGAACTCTTCTTCTGCCGTTGCTCCAGCTTTTCCTTCTTGGCGGCCCTCTTATCCTTCTTGCTCTTTTTGCGCTCTGCCTTGTCCTTCTTCTTCTTCTTGCGCTCCTTGGACGACTGTTGGGTTGGGCTCTTGGCCTTGTTCTCCTTACCCAAAGTCTGCTGCTGTCCCATTTCCACGTCCTCAGTACCTGGCGCCTTAGCTGGCTTCGTTGGCAAGTACTCATCATCGTGGATTCTTCTTTCAGGCGTTTTCGGTGAGTAGTCGCGCTCACGGAACTGGTTAGCCATCATTTTCGGGGTCGTTATCTTGACCGGTGGCGTCAGGCTTCGGTAGCTGCTGCCGCCGTCATTCGGTTTCGGGTGATCCTTGCTCTGGCTGCGTGACCGATGTCTCTTGCGCGGCAACTCATCGTCGTGTCTGCCCCTTTCCTCGCTTCTCTTGCTGCTCCTGCTGTGGTGCTCCTTGCTGCCGTGCGAGGTCTCGGAGCCAGGAGGCGCGTGTTTGTTTCTGTTGTACCCATCCTCATCGTTCGTCAGCTGCAAGGACTCAAAGCCAGGCGGAGGTGGCTCCACAGCGTCCACTGGTTTTGGGGCGAAGGGCGCACTGTATGGTTTCTCCCTGTAATCCGGTTTATAGGCCTGCTTTGGCGACGACGAGCGACGATGTCCAGATCTGTAAGGAAGCATTTTCTTTAATTAATATAAATTGGTAGGGAATTAGGTGCAGCAAGTATTACCTTTTAATGCGACCACCTGGTGACTTGGAGCCATCTAGGGGCTGTCGACTAGGACGTTGATGTCGAACATTTCGTTCATAGCTGTATTCGCGCTTTCTCTCCCGCGACCGAGGCCTCTTGTCCTTGTGGTTATCCCTGGGCGAGTCCTTTTCGTACACCGGCGATTTGAAGCGATGCCTCTGCCTGTCCGGCGACCTCGATCTGTGATGGTGATCTGTGCTCCGAAATCTGTCCACCTTCTTCCGCTCCTTCTCCTTCATGATGCGATTGAAGGCCTCCAGAGGATCGTCAATTAGTCTGCGAATTGTTAAGTTTATGGTTTGGATTCGTATAATCATCAGTTTGTGACCAACACTCACCCGGAGCCGACCTTGGCTGCCACACCCTGGTATATCGACGCTAAATTGGGGGACTGAAATGGCTGTGATGACATGTTCATGTTCATGCTTCCGCCTGAGGAGCCGTACGGAGTACGCATTGGGTGCACCGGCGGCTGGTTCTGGTACGGCACGTAGCTGCAAATTCGTAAGAAGCTTATTACAATTCAAAGAGCCTAACTGTTTTTCACTTTTAAGCAATATTTTTTAATGAAAAATATTCCAAATTAAATTAAGATATTCAACAAGGCGTGGGGGCTTCACAGCGCAAAGCTTAAAGTACTCTTAACTAAGCGTTTGTGTGTCTCCGCTGCTTGCAACTTAAGAATATGAGATCGAGGCCAGGACCGGCTGCGTGGCGATGCGTCTGATCTGATGATCTGGGGCTGCGTCTATCGGCTCCATCGGGACGGGGTCGAAAGTGAAACCTACCTTAGGGGCGGCCTCTGTCCCATGCTGCTGTACCCGTTGTTGTACGTCGGAATATGCATTGGCATCATGTGCATGGGCACCGGCGGACCCCGCTGCATTTGCATATATGGCGGCTTATACGCGCTCGATCGGCGAGCGTCCTCGGACTCGCTGCCCATCATGTGCCCCTGATAGCTGGGCAGCGTTCCGATGGGCGTCGGCAGAAGGCTTCGTTCGCCCTTGCCGTGCTCCCTATCCCGGTCCCGGTCGCGTTCCCGCTCTCGTTCTCGCTCCCGCTCAGATCTGGACGATGGACGGTGGTGTTTATGGTCATAGTCGGACTTCCGTTCCGAGTCGCGACGGTGCGAAGATGAATCACTGGTCCTGTGGGAATATCCCGGCGACGGCTGCTAATACAAAGCAAATATTGTTAAGCAAACTTTATTAAAAAGAGGAAAACCTAGATGACATACCTTTCTTGTTGAGATTGCGGTTGAATCGGAGGCAGCAGCCGCTTGGGGCATTGTTATGGTTATATTGTCTTCATAATCCGAATCATATTTATCCTTTTCCTTTTGTGCCGCCGACGAGGACGACGACGACTCGGCGGCTTGAGGCGGCGCCGGCTCTGGAGATACAGACTTGGGCGCCTTCTTGCCGTTGGTTTCGGTTTCCTCCTTTGGCTCCTCAGTTTTTTCTGGCTTTTCAGGCTCGGCTTCCTCCTCCTTTTGTGGTGGCTTTTCCTCAACTTCCTTCTTTTCAACAGCAGGCTTTTCATCATTTTTAACTGTGTGGAAAGGTAGTTGAATTATTTTGTTCAAGATTTACCGAAAAACATTGAAACCTTACCCGACTTGACCGCACTTATTTTGTAGCCAGTTTCGTTCTTAAAGGCGTTAACCGAGTTCCTGAGAAATCGGTTGGGAATCAGGGAGCCAGGAGAGCAGTTCTTCTCCTTGCAGTCCGGACACTCACTGTCCTCGGATTCAAGCAGCGAGGTGCGCACACCTACAAGTAAAAGATTCGATGATGCTTCCTTTTTCGATATCAAATTAACTATAACTTACAGTCGTCGCAAAAGGAACTTCCGCAGCAGGGTATCATGACGGCATCAACGAAAATGTCACGGCAAATGCCGCATATCAGATCCTCGGGTATCTCCTGATTTTGCTCAGCGGGCACCACAAAATTGGAGGTTTCGCTTTCGGCTGCCTCCTGCTTGTCCCTGAACGACCTCGGTATGCCGGTGTTTCTCTTAACCTCCACCTGGTCCTTGCCCAGTATGAAGGGACAGTTCTTTATCCAGTGGCCGCTCTTCTTGCACTTGTTACACCGATACGATGCAGGAACTTCGCCGACTTGCGATTGACCCTTGATGCGATGGTACCTACGCGAAGTGTGCATCGAATATAAATAGTTATCCTTGCAGATGCGAAACACTTACGTCTTGGGGTCATAGTCCACGGTACTTTGCATCATCATTGCCTGGATCTTGTCCTCCTCGCTGCCTTGCATCTTTGACAGATCCATGTTGAAGGCCTCCTGCTTGCTTGTGGCAGCCGCAAAGGCATTGTCTGTGGCAGCCGGTGGCTCCCAGCCCTTCTTGGGGGGATGTGCGATCGGTATTCGCGAAATTATCAGCGTGGTGTTTTTGGGTATAAGGACTCCATCGTCCTTGTATTCTGAGGGTGATAATATAAGTGTTACAAGGAATCAAATCTTCAATCTTGTGACAAAACTAACCTTCTTTGCTTTGCGCATTTGTGATCTGAAGATCAAAGTCGATGATTTTACCCAGCCGCTTCTGCTGAATAATCTCCCGCTTCAAGTCGGCCACGGAAATGTGCAGTCCGTCGAATGTGATTGTATCAAAGTTGAGTGTACTTTTAAATTTGTAGTGCACCGACATGGTTAAATACAGCAAGCCGGATCTGTGAAGGAAAGATTAACGAGTTATCTTGTGGCGTTCGGTTATCAGAGTCAACACGGCTGAACTAAAGAGAATACACTCCATAAATTGCTTAATAAATAAACAGAGAGATTATTCGTTTATGTAACGGAGGCGCGGGCTTTAAGACAGAGCTGACAGTATTGCTGCAATCTGAAGGCATGCCTAAAAATGCTTTTTGGGCTCTACAAAGGCTAAATTGTAACTTATTAGCATGCTGCGACATGAGAGCCAACTCATCAGCCAAGGATGTGGTTATCTGAAGCAAGCATTGGGGCGCATTGCCGCGCCATGCCGACCACACTAAAATTTTGTCTTGACGTAAAAGGTCGTCTGTATGTTTTCTTAGCCATGAGTTGTACGTGAATAAAGACGCATTGCATATTTACCAAGCGTCGGAATAAAGATCACCACGATGTTAGCTTGCTGTCTGTTAAACCGTCAAATTCTGCCAACATACGAATGTACTTGCAGCATAAAAACTAGTTCAAATGCCGCAATATTAAGTCACAATAAGACGAAGTCAAGCAAGTTGAATCCAAGACACACTTCTAACTAAAAGGCGAGTTAAATTTATTTGCAAATTTTGGTTAAGAGCATAAAATTGCATGTGCATAAAAATACACACGGACACATACACATGCACACATCGGGTTTCAGATAAAACGATTAGTAGTTAGCGCTACAAGTTCAGAAGCAATATCTTATTGATTTTCGGACCGAATACTCAGCACTGACTCTCCAACACCGGCAAATAATACAAATTAAATGGAAATTACATACACTTATTCGCATTGACAAATATATTTTTTTATTTTCTCCTGTTTACTAGAGCTGTCAAAACACCGATGCCACTATCGATAATATCGCTTGTAAGTCTGACCGGCAATATCGATTGCTTTAAAACTATAGCGATAACTATTGCGAACGCTGTTTTCGACAGTTTTTCTACATTGGAACGATGGAAAGGAACATGAACATAAATGCAAGTTTACAAAGTAGCTGTACCTTATCGATAAATCAAGTTTTCATATCAGAATCAAAAAAAAAAAACGGGATATTCGTTCCGGAATTTTAAAAGTTTTTAAAATTTTTATTAACTGATCAGCTAAGCCAAACTACAACCTTTTTGTATTCTTATGTAATTATTCAAAAAATTCGATTGAAGCTTAAAATTTAGACTTAATTAATTTATTTACATTTACAACTTTTGCGACAAAGTTCATATACGATCTAATAAAATCTATTGTTTTTTGTATCACCGCCTTTCGATATTTGCACATGAACTTAATTATAATACAGAATTTCTAATTATAACAATTGAAGTAATGGTTTTAGGTGCTCGCGCTTACAGAGATGGATCTAAAAATTAGCCAACGTAGGGAGGATATGGATACGGTGGAGGATAGTAGTTCGGGAAGGCTCCCACGGGCGGCTGGCCGGGGATAGTGGCAGTTATCAATTTCGTAACTGCAGTTGGAACGACGGAGGTGGAGAATATGGTGGTATACGCCGTTCTTGCACCAAACGTAAGCTTCAACACCTTGGAACTTGTCGCGGTTACCATCGATTGCTGGACCTCAGTGGATGTGATGAACTGCTGTTGGGGGATGGGCAAGAGTGGGTTGTAGAATGGATTGATCGAGAATGGGTATTGCGATGAGGGCATGGAAATTGAGGTTACGTCCGTAACGTATTCGGTTTTCTCAACAACGCCAACCGACTTTGAAAGCGTCCTCAAGATGGTCTCTGTTCCTCTAACCAAGGGAACCACATGGGACTCCCAGATGGTTTCCTGTTTTATGACGGGACGCGTTGACGTTATAAAGTTGTTCAGTTGAGTTTCGGGCAGATTCAAGTTTACTGTTTCTGGGACCAATGGGATAGTGAGGTTACTCTTAATCTCGACCTTGTTCTTGGGTTTAATTTTCGCATCAAACTTTCCGGTGTTATCCTCATCACCGAACTCCAGGTCCAAGTTTATTTCTGATCCAGCCTCGTCCAAGCTTCCCTCAAAGTCCTTGAAGTTCTTTGAAGGACTAAAGTCCTCGCTCAACGGAGATATAGTCTGTGTTACGGTTATCAGGCTGGTGTAATCATAGGTCTGAACCAGAGTAACCTGGATCGTTTCGTTTCTCTTCTCATAAACGATGGGCAGAACCTGCGTCTTCAGTTTGACGTGGGTTATGGAGAAGGATTCAGTTATGGTCTCCAGACTGGGCGTTTCCGTGTCCTCACCCAAATAAAGTGGTTTCAATGTAGTGATACTGCCCGACAGGGTCCTGTCATCGACGCTGGATGTAGCCTCTAAAATATTCTCCGTCAACGGTCCATCATCCTCGGAGTACTCCTTGGTGTGTTCTTCTTGAATAACTTTCTCAATAGTTGACGTTACGGTTAAAAAGCGAGTTTTCTTAACGACTCCGGCCTGAAATAAGATATTGTTATTGAAAGACATAAGAAACCCATGTAGCAAGTGTTATAAAATTACCTGAAATATAAACGGACTCTTAATTGTCGCAATTTCATAGTAGGTGTCAATGAATGGTTGTGGCGTCGAAATTTCCACATTCAAGGTTTGTACAAAGTACTTCGAGTTAGGATCATCGTTATTGTTATTCGCAACGGGACCATTTTGCGAGCCAGATGCCTCCAAATCTCTGCCATTGTTCAGAGCCTGATTGGTAATGATTTCCAATGGTATATCATCGAGGGACGACGGGACTGTGTCATTTTGACTCAGACTCGGAAGATTGGGGTTCGCGTTCTTCCTAATGTTAACTTTGGGCTTTGGCGAGGACTTGTATTGCCACCGACCGGGACGCCGATTTAGCTTAAATGAGTTTGGGCTTACAACCGATACTGGCTCTTCCTGTACAGTATTTGCTTTCGTCCGAAATGAGGGGCGAGAGGTAGTTGTTTCTGTTACTGATGGAGTTATTACCAGTTTGGAACTTTGTGTATGCTTATTCCTCCTAAGAACGAAGAGGAAATGTAGAGTTTTTAAAAATACGATCTTTAAACAAAGAAAACAGTTTACAATTAATATAAGTAGAATATAGTAAAAAGATTGCGGTTAATAAGTATGCAAAAGATAGTGATTGTTTTTATTTAAATGAGCATGAGTTTTCCCAAAGCTTTGTCTTCTAAACCTTCTGATGAACTTGAAAATTATATGAATAATTACCTTTTTCCTTTTGGGCGCGACGACTTCCTGGTGCTTGAGCCTGTTCTGCCTGACTGGCTCTTGCGCGGCGGCTTGCTGGCCGCCTGAGTTTGCAAATTGGAATCTCTCAGAGTTTTGCTGGGCTGAATCGAGGATCCTGCGGGCTTGTTGATACGCGTCTGTCGTGGCTTGTTCTTCTTCTCAGTGCTCGAGTTGGGATGCACCTGCGAGACCTTGGAAAACTTGCCCGTATCCTTGGTGGCCGTCACAATGCTTCGGAACTCACTCGATCTGGTTTGGTAGCCGTGATTGGGTTCCTTCTTGGACGGATAGATCCGTTGCCGGTCAGCTTCGTTCTTCGATTTGAAGTTAACCACCCGATAGGTTTCCTCGGCGAACTGCTCCGGTTGGCGGGAGAGCAGATCGTATTCGGGAGTGTTCAATAGGGTTTCGATGGGCGAGTTCGAGAGGCTTGTGTTGTAGGATTCCAACTGGGACTTTTCCGTTTCCGGAATAACATTCGATTGAGTTACAATCAGAGGCGTTGGCTTTATACCGCCCTTTTCCTTTTCTTTTTTAATGGATTTTGGCTTGGTTTCTATAATATTTACTATTTCGTGGGTTTTATTGGGCTTGAATTCTAGAAGAAAGACACAAGAGAAAGGAATGTTTACTTTTCTTACTTGGCTATGTATTAGCTTTAAACTCACCGAAAGTTGGAGAGCTTTGTGGTGAGAAAACCATAACAGTATTCCCAATAGTAGTTGTAAAGTCCAAGAATCCATAGACAGTTTGAGTAAGTAACTCATTATCGCAAGTAGCTGCGAGCCGAAAGACATGGGTTTGTAAAATACATAATTTGTGTAAGAATTTAGAGAAATATTAAGAAATTATAGAAACATACCGCTTCTCAGGGCGCAGAGTATTAGCAGGTAGCGTAACATATTTATTTAGTTGCACAGATCAAAAGCTTTGAAAAATTTTATAGAATCTGAAAAGCATAAATAATAATATATTTAAAATGAAAACAAACCAGGATCTGAATTGCATTTAAATCAATTTGCGAGTATTAAAAATGTGTCATTATATCCCCCTCCGGTGTTTACTTCATTATAATGATTACACTTTTCTCATTTTATTGCCGAGGGTGTAATTAACAGAGCCATAAAATCTAATTGGCCGCTGCGACACTTGCTGTTGCCTTGTTTTGCGATCAGTCTCTGGGCCAGCAGCATGTGGGCTTTGAAAGTGAGCGTTCGCGTTCGGTGGCATTAACTATGTAAGTAGGCCGCTTATGTAAAATGTTATGTACGCGCACACAATACTGTTAGCTCTGTTAGCTCAAACTGTGATTGATCATCAGTTACAACATTTGGTTCGGTCCAATTTGCTGGCCCAAAAGGTAAATTCATTAACCGCTACCTGGTGGCATTGAGACAGTAATAACGACGATTGGTCGGAATGCCAGAGCTTGCTCTTAGATCACTTTGGTGGCTCAAAGATTGTTCAAAGACTGTGCGAAATGCCTGGGCAGCCAGAACTGGTCAGATCACTTTTTCCATTGTGCAGCAGTTGAAGAGCATAAAAGCGAGCGCGAATAGTTTTCTCACCCACTGTATGTAACCACTCGACTAATGCACACGCACACAATCTCACACTGGCCCACGACGAAGACAATGAAACATTAGGTCATTGAGAAACACACATATTTACTTGCGGGAGAGAAAGGCTTAAAGCCCGGATTGTCAATATAATAAATTCAGTTTCAGCTTGGGCCCAGGGACACTGTTAAATCACTTACACTCGGGTTGGGTGTTGTTTTTAATGGTAACTACTCATGTTTTTCTTTGCGTTCGACACTATACATACGTGTATGTACATTTAAAAATGCATTTTCATAACCAGTCGTTATTTGATATGACACTGCACTGATCGATATCTGGCTTAAAGCATATTCCGAGCGAAATCATCAAAACACACGTACTGCCAGCGGTCGGGACAATTATGAAACTGTGGCGCAGAAATATATATCTCTGTATCTTTGGATCGTTCGGGTCCAAGCGCTGGTCCGCCGTCGAGCCACAGGCGAAGCATAAAGTGACTCTGAGCGGAGTTACCATGGGGCCTGGCCAGCCTGCACACATGCGCAGCAGCAGCGGCGCGAAGAGAACGTCAACATCGTTAATTGTTGTTGGCCAAAAGCAGTAGGGTTACTCGCGGCGCCTCCAAAACCAGTTTGCCAGCTTGCCACTTTTGTTTTTTCTTCCACTCCGACACGCCGTGGGAATATGTAAGCGTGTTCGAATAGCTCTGCCAGCCAAGCGGGGCTTGGTTTCTTTTCGCGGACACCCTACTAAAAGAGTTTCGAGTGTTGGCTCTGGGATCGAGGTTTATAGGAGAGCTAAGGCTGCGTTTTATTATAATAATAATGTAGTATTATTTATGATTATTTTGCATTGAAAATATATAATCTAAATCTTAAAATAAGAAAGAAACTCAATCAAAAAAGCTTTTAAATAAATATATTACATAAATGTAATGTATTATTATTTAAGATTTTATGCATCAATTATATATAATTTTATCTCAAAATAAGAAAAAATAAATTCAATCAAAAATGTTTACTAAATAAACATATTAAAATAATGTATTAATATATTAAAGATAGCTTCTATAGCTTATATTTTCGTTAAAAATACAAATCTTGAACAGCAATTCGTGACATTCCAATCACAACTTTACCTTTCTTCTCCCATTATTTTTATTATGGGTATTTTGCATATAATCTTATCTCAAAATAAGATATAATAAAAACATAAATTCAACCATAAATGTTTTCTTAATAAATATATTACATAATTGTAAGTATTAGTAATAAGCTAACATATTAAGTTTCTATAGCTAACATTTTCATTAAAAATAAAAATCTTCAACAGAAATTCGTGACATTCGTATTAAAACTCTACCTTTCTTCTCGTAAAACCCAGAAGAGAAATGCAAAGAATTTATTAGCGCTGAATATTTGGGCATGGAAACCAAATTTGAAGAGACACAAAGCCGTCTATTTTAGGCCACAACTTTGGCATAAATTATTTTTGAGTAAAGCCAGACGCTGCCGAGTCTTTAATAAAACCATCAAGCTTTACTAATAAATTTGGTTCCAATTATAAACGATTTAAAAGTGCAGAAAAATACATGGTTATGCTTTAATATATGTTAAAATTCGCTTGATAAATATTAAAAGAAACTCATAAACTGGTCTTTATGAATGCAGCAAACAATTTATGCCATATCTCAAAGCTCATCCTAATAATCTCCCACAAAACTACATTCAAATTTTCAAGGATTTCGCTTTACAAGAGATTTAATCTGAGAAATTTGAATATTTATCGCATAAGCTTGATGGCATTGCAAAAACCAGACCAAAACACAAACGTTTTTCTCAATAAAAAAATTTAATAGAAGCTCGGACTTAACATTAATTTTTGCGGCCTAAATGGATCGATTCCAGCGCGCCTGGCAACAGTCGTAGGCCATCCCACAGCCGAACCCCAGGCCCAGCCACAGCGGGTAGGTTTGTGGTCGCGTGAAGAATAAGGTAAGAACGCCGCCAATTATCAGGCCACTTCCACCCTTCATGCAAAAGTCGGCCAGGCATTTGTCGTTGGTTAGAGTTTCCTCAGAAGGACCTCCTCTCTTCAAGGGGGGACTTTTCTCGGGCTTCTGTGGCTCGCAAGACATGTTCAAGTCTTTCGTTGAATTTAACAGAATTTCGAGTTGAAATTATGGTCAAGCTTCACATTTATTCCAAATAAATGACAGCTAAGCTTTGGATTGCTGAAAGATATAAACATTCTTCCATGCCATATTTTTTCTTGAATTTATGATTGATTGAAGAAATAATGTCTTAAAGGGTATCTTTTTTTATAAATAAGACTATCTGCCTAATGAGCTTTATCAATCATTACAAAATTTAATTTTAGAAAAATAGCTCCTATTTTATATAATTATATATATATACTGTACATAATTCCCTTAGCCACCAATGGGTTAACAGCATTCCGATGGGTGACGTAGGCTAAATAAATAAAAACCAAGACCCCTGCTGCCAAAAGGAGAGATGGATAGAAGTGCCATAGTTACAAAATCCTAGCAACAATATTTTTGTGTATTTTCGCCATGGCAACTAGGAGGTTCGCGTGCCTTGAAAGATTGCGAACGGTATTGTGTGTCGCCTAAGTTCAAAACACAGAAAGATGTGAAGGAAACGGACGAGCCATGAGGTGCAAAAGGGACTTCCTAGCTAATTTAGCTATATTTTTTCACCTAGTCAGTTGTTACGGTTTTAACTATGTGCAATGTGTCGACGCGCCGTTTATTCACATACCCGGAAACGGCGTCATTTCCGGTACCTATTTGAAAATGTTTCGAACGCAAAACGTGAAAGCCTATCTGGGCATTCGGTACGCACATGCCAGAAGATTTCAACCGCCGGATATCGAACTAACACCATGGAAGGGCATTTTCAACGCCACCTCGCTCGCCCCGGACTGTTGGCAAAATCCCATGCCCTCCGTGGGCAGAGAGACGGAGCAAATCCTGAAAATAATATCCTCCGAAACGAATTCGGATGACGGTGGAAGGAAGTACGAGGAGAATTGCTTGTATCTGAACGTTTTTGTACCTGATGGTGAGTACAGAAAATCAATTTAGTAATTAACTTGAAAGAAAAAGAAACTACCAAAAATATATATCGAGTTTTAAGTTGGGTTTACCTCTCTTTAGTTTATTCTTTTGCAATTTATAAATCCTTAAATTACCTTTTCAGGATTGCCAGAAATAAATGGATATGCCGTCGTTGTGTGGGTCCATTCCGGTGACTTTTCCACTGGCAGCCCCGCGGACGTGAACCCCTTCCAGTTGGTGTTCAAGCAGAAAGTAATCGTTGTGACCTTTTCGTACCGCCTGAACATATTCGGATTTTTTACAACCGACGACGGCGAGGCCCAGGGGAACTATGGCCTGATGGACCAGTCGGCAGCCCTGTATTGGGTCAAGAAGAACATCAACTTCTTTGGCGGGGACTCCAATCGGATAACGCTGATGGGCCACGATGCGGGCGCCACTAGTGTGGCCCTGCACATGACCTCGGGGGAGTGGTCGAAGGGTGGCTTCCACAAGGCCATCATTATGTCGGGCAATCCCCTGAACGCGGTCAAAATGCCCTACGACTACGAGGGATCTCTGGACCAGGTGTCGAGCGTCTTCGGCTGCCCCCGCAGACCGACCTCGATGTTCATGCAGTGCCTGAAGAGGGTGGACGCCAAGCGGCTGTCGGAGAACCTGCCCGCGGTCAGCTGGGGTCCGGTGGTGGACTTTGGCCTGAGCAACACCTCGTACCCGTTCATCGAGAACCAGCCCGAGATCCTGTTCAAGAAGGGCAGCTACCACAAAGTGCCCGTTATCATCGGGGTCACTGACATGGAGGAGGTGCTGACCCTGTTCAAGGACAACCTGGACACCGAAATAAGTGCGGCCGACACGGAGGGCTTCTTCAGCGACATTGCCGTGACCGACATGCACAAGCTGGTGAGGAACTACGAGTGGTGCTCCAACTACGAGCTGATCACGGACGCCATCAACTTCATGTACGCCAACGAGTCGGACACGGACATGAAGAAGGCCAACAAGCACATAATCAGTGCGCATACCGAAAAGTTCTACATAACGCCGATGCAGTCGTTCTCCGATATGGTTAGCAAGGACAGCACCGTCTACAGTTACCTGTTCAAGATGCGCCCGAGGTCCGTGCTCCAGGATCTGCCCAGCTGGATAAGCGTGCCCAAGTACTTCGATCAGGTGTTCGTCTGGGGCAATCCGTTCATGACCAACACGGTCGATTGGAAGTCCACGGATAAGCGGAATGCCGACATAATCATGACCCTGTGGGCGAACTTTGCCAAGACATCCAATCCTACAAAGTCGAACGTGTACATCAAGTGGAATGCCGTGACCCTGAACAATGACTCGGTGCTCCTGATCGACGAGGCCTTCAACACGGACAACTTGCTCAACAATCAGCGGATCAACTTCTGGAAAACGCTGTATCCCAAGATACTTTACTACTCCGCCGACTGCTGCAACTCCACAATGTCGGGAGGCTCGCTGGTGATCGCAACGTCCATTCCAATACTATGTACTCTCTCCATAATCGTTAATGTATTTTGAATAAAAAGGAGCCCTGCTTAGACCCTCTGTCAACAATCTGTCCTACCGTTACATATATAAATAAATACCGAAAGAAAGGAACCAATAAATCAAAGAGATAAGAGTTAATCGTTTATTAGTCGTTGTTTCGTAACTTATAGGACATATATCTTGTTATACTACAACCGCCATACATACAATTTTCGAATAAAGTCATTTCGTTTTCGCTGTTCAAAGCATTAAGTTTCAGTCTGGTTCGTTGCTTATCTTCGAGTCATAAACAATTCTCATACTAATCACCACAGAGTCACTCGCCACGTTTCCTAATTAAATGTCGATGGTCTTGGAGCTATGTTAAACCATTATTTTGGTTAAATACAATACTAAGCTTCGTTGTCAGCCTCAAAAATGTGGGCGCCTAAGGACGATTCAGCGGGTATCCAGTTTGGAGCTTATTGAATACCCGGGATCAGCCCTTAAGCGCGCTTTTTTGGTCGTAAGTTTAAGCCATTGTCAGTGTGCCAGCTCCGATTCCGTAGCCCACGCCCTTGGGCCCGTAGAATTTACCGTAGCAGGATCGACAATATATGTTACCGTCGGGTCCGTCGTTCAAGTTCGTCGAGTCCAAATACCTCCGGCACTCCATGCAGTAGAAGCACAGCTTGTGCCAGACATTATTCTTGCTCTTCATCTGTTCGGCCGCAAAAACCATAAAGCCGCACCGGGGACATCCGTTCTCTGACTTTTGACCATTACGATCAATCATTCCCCAGCTGGAAAATAAAGAGATTATAGATTTTGGTAGAGAAAATAAGGGGTAATACTCTATCTTTATATCTGTCTATCTATAAACTTTGTTAAGTTTATAAATATTTCAGGCTTTGTAAGTTGATATCTTTCATTCTTGATCGGCACGAGTCTGTAGCTATAGCCTAGACCCTCACTTCTGGGGATATCTAACTTATTCCAGGACGAGTACGAATCCTTTACTTACCAGCTAGGGGTGTACTCATAGTTGGTGGACACCAGAGTCGGCGTATGTCCATAACCGAATCCCTTGGGACCGTAGAGCTTCGCATAGCAGAGCTTGCAATAGATGTTGTCATCGGGTCCGTCGCAGGCGAGCACCGAGTCCAAGGGTCTGTGGCACCTGGCGCAGTTGAAGCACTTCCTGTGCCACATTTTTCCCTTGGACAGCTGCAGTTCGGCGGCAAAGACAGCACCGCCACATCGTGGACAGCCTTCGCCATCCGGGGCCTTGATGGATGTGGTATCCGGACACACAAACGGACGCTGGGAACCAACGTCTTCTTCACTAAACAAAGGGAAACCCCTATAATGGTATCGGAATCATATATAGAGACAATGACTACACCCACGTAATGCCATCGGTTTGAAGGAAACTGGATCCACAGGCGAAACCGTAACCATGGGGTCCCCACTTCTTGCCGTAGCACGTCTTGCAGTACACCTCATTGTCCGGTCCATCGCAGGCGATAATAGAGTCCAGTGTCTTTGTGCAGTCCCGGCACTTGAAGCACTTCCTGTGCCAGGGTCTGCCCTTCGATAGCACTTGTTCTGCAGCGAAGACTACGCCACCGCAACGAGGACATCCTTCGCCGAGTGGGGCTTGAATTTGCTCCACATTGATGGCGGCCGTCTTTGGGGCCATGTCGCTAGAAAAGTTCGTTGTTTACCTTTCTCAATATATATGCTCTTCCCCATCCTACCTTTGCCATTCGGAATCCCTGATATCGGACATAAGACCCATGGACGAAATGCCTATGTGGCCATAGCCTCTGGCCCCGAACTTCTGGGCATAACAACCTGGAACATAAGTCCGTTAGCTAAATGGATTTGAGTTGAGTTCGAGGTACCTCTGCAGTAAATGTCCTTGTCGGGACCATCACAGTGTAGCGTCGAGTCCAAGGTCTTGTTGCACTGCACGCACTTGAAGCACCTTCGATGGTAGCCCTGGGATAAAGTGGATGTAAGCCCCCAATTTTGTGAATCTATTCAAAAACCCAATAGTACCTTTCCACGCGCCAGCATTTGCTCGGCGGCATAGACATATATGCCACACCTAGGACATCCCAAGCCATCGGGCGCCTTTGGTGGTATTTTTGGCGGAACAAATCTAAAAAGATCACAGGTGCTTCCCTCAATTACAGTTCTTTAAACGGACAGTCATTAGGGGATCACACATCTCACCCCAAAGACACAAGTGTCTTAGTCACCGAAGACACCGAACAGAAGAATATGCTTCACAGAGAACAGAAGAACAGAAAAGGGGGAATTTTACGGATCATGTAGACAGCGAGAAAATACAGGGAAAGACGACTGACTATAAATAAAACATGAATAAGCTTACAAATAAATTTTATTTTATTAATTTACAGTCTGTATGTGTGTATGTTGTGGGCGTTGTAAACAAAAATACAAAAATTATTTTACATACGTGTATGTGTGTGTGTGTATTTGGGGCATAAATAACATACATATGTATATGTAGGTAAAACAATCGTATATATCTGTATTTTTGGGAAATTCTTCCAGCTGTAGAAACTAGATATCTTTGGTGGAGTTTCCCAATGAAATAATCACATATAAGTAAAATGAGAAATGGCTTTCAATTGGGGTCTTGGATGCAGTGCATCGGACTAGGTTAAGACATAGAGAGACAGAGATAGACACAGAGACAGGTTCTAATAGAAAGCAAAACTACACATTTAATTTCAAGGAATTTTACACATTTCATATACAAAAAGACACATTAACCAATTTAGTCCTTACTCTCTGTTCAGATGGGCACCGGAGTCCATCGACAGGCAGCCGGCACCACCACCGAAACCGTAGCCCTTGGGACCGTACTTGCGTCCGTGGCAGTTTTTGCAGAACAGCTCCTTCTCGTGCTCAGTGCAGTTTGTGGAGTCCAGAGCCTTGTTGCACATGCCTGGCGGATGGGAGGATTGGGGGTATTGTGAGTATTATCCAAATATGGCGGCTATATATTTCGATCACTTACTGCACTTGAAGCAGGTCTTGTGGAATTTGTAGCCTCCGGCAACGCGCTCCTCGGCGGCGTAGACCGACTTTCCGCACGCTGGGCACTTGGGGGTTTCCACGGGAACAAAAGGCATTTTGTAATGTGTGTGTGTGCGTGTGTCTGCGGGTGCAAAAAACTCTGATTAGTATCTGCGTGCGATCCGGCGGCGATCCGATGCAGTAAATCCAACGCGGGCGGGTATCAAATCCAATAAGGATCGAGATCGGGAATATATATGTATGTTTGGGGTATATACCTCGGAGGTACTCTTGTGAAGTAGTTCCTATTCGTCGGAAATGCCGCGGACTAGACTGGAAAGATTCTGTACACAGGTAGTCTATATTTGTGGATGCACACGGCACAACTAAGAAAATACAGTTTGCGTAATAAAAACAGCACTTTCTGAATATATCATTATTTATCATGCAATACACACGGCCCCCTTCTATGTGAGTGTATGTACGTACTCTCGGCTATATCCACATCGATGTCTCATTTTTGGGATGGTAACAAAAACGTTAGCACAGTTATGTTACTCCCATTTCCCCCTATTCTCGGTACTCAGATCGAAAATACTGGTTTCTGCAGTGTGTATGTATCCGTGAGGTGCATGCAAGCAAGTGGGCGTGTGCAAAATCGAAAGAAAATGAACAAAAACACAGCCAAAAAAGAAAACATTGTTCTGAGTCGGTACGGTAACGTTATTTTACTTACATCCCGTGCCCGTATGTAATTACAGGCACACGTATCGAACCGATTTTACGCAACAATTAATTTATTAGCTGTCGGCACGCACACCATTGCCCCCGCGCAGATGTAAATATGTATGTATGTATGTATTTAGGTGTGCATGTATTAAATCTAAAAATATAGGCACACACATTCGAGATGTATCAAAGTACCTTCATGGCCTTATTTTAGTCATAGAAATACGAAAATAACTCATAACTGGCCAACCCCAATCCATAAATAAATGCGTTATGCACACGACTTAATAATATGAGAAATACCCTGCTGATCTGTGTAATAAATACAGGTGCATATTTCGAATACACACACATATATATATATTTGCACATTCGAAAAAGAAACGCTCCAGTTTTCGAACAAAGTATTGAAATATAGCCACAAGTGTTTCATTAGAAGCCGCATGAATATGCATATGGAAATGAACGATCTTTTCATCATCTGCAGATGCGAGGCGATGCGATGCGATGCCCATGTATAAACATATCTATAAATAAACGAGTATCTTGGGTATTTGTTAATTGTAAATCGCTCACTTGCGATTGGCAATGAGCCTAACAATTTATGAAGGCCAGACCCATTGACTCGTTGCTTTTTTTTAACAATATGAGTTGCCGCCCGCATTGTTGATGAATGTTTTTTGGCCCGAAAGTTCGTCGATACCGATATAATTATGTACATACATAATATGTATGTACAATGTATCTAGTTTGGTGACAGTTCAGGGTTAGTTGAGAGCAAATATGGGGATTTTTATACACCAGCGAAAACGCGGAAGTATATTTTAATTACCATTCGAAAATCAGCAATTATAAAATAGAAATGCTGCGCAGACCCACACATTGAGTCATTTATATAAATAACTGCAAAACGGATAATTATGAGGCAGCACTAAAAGTGCTTAGAGATCATTTTCCTTGGGTGAATATATCTTAATCTTGAAGCATAATGCAACTCCATTAGGTCACTGACCCGATCTCCCATAGTCGCCGTTTCACCTTCGAAAGCCACTCCGATGGCCCATTTTTGGCATTTTAGCATAACAAAGAAATTAATTTGCAACTCATCAAGTCGAAATGATGCTGCGGTGATAGTCTCACGTGGCTTTTATCAGATATCATTTATTTTGTACAAAATAGTAGGTAGATAAGTTAATTAAGATACAAATAATATTATAATTGTACACTTGACTTCATCATTTATTAAACCATCCAATAGTTAATCGTAATTTATACAACTTACAGTCGCTGCAATACAAATTATCAAAATAATGTACACACCCACAGTCCGCACTGTGGCAGCTTCCTGCTTACTTAGGTCGAATCGGACTTTAACCGATTGGCAAACTCCACTTGCTGGATCTCCTTCCACTCCTTCTTTGGTTTCATTCGCTTCAACTGTCCGTCCCACACCAGATCGATCAGGCCGCCCTGCTTGGCGATTACGCTCTTCACGCGGTTCGCAAAGTCGATTGCCGACTCCCCATCCTGCCGGTACATCGGCGGCAAGTACCACACGTCGCACACGATGGCCCACGAGGTCATCATCATGTAGAGGTACTGCATCATCGAGTACTTGGCACTGTTCCAGAAGGCGTCGCCGAATCTTGGATCGTATCTGCAAAAAAGGGGTTTTAATTTTGCTGCTATTTCCAGCTGTTTGGGGATACCCACTTTATGGCGACCGGATATATGACGCCGCCAACTTCGAAGCTGCCCTTCTTGAACTGCATAACGGAGGTGTTGTTGATGCACGTTCCCTCCGGGAAGATGAGGATCGGTGGATTGTTCGGGTCCGAAACGTGCTGCTTGAGCCGCTCGGCGACCAAGTGCCGATCCTTGGCCTCGCCGCGCTCAAACCAGATGTGCGGCGATGCTCGGGCCAGGGCTCTTTGCAGGACGCCCAGGAAGCCGCCATGGCGTTGGCCAATCTATAAAATCGATGCAAGCTCTTTAACTGCTCAATCAACAGCAAAAACAACAACAACAGCAAGCAAATAACACAAAAAGCTACAAATCAAACGTAAACAACATAGAACCATCACCAAAAAGCAAGCTTAAATTCGGGTTAGTACCTACATACACGTGCACTTAGGGGGGAATAAGCCAATTTTTGATTCGAGCAGCTCTTTTGTTTTGGGACTTCTCAAGATTGCTTAGTTTCTGCAGAACCTAACCAATTAATTTATTACACTCCAAATGAAGTGCTCTCGAATCTAATTTTTATTGTAAGCTGTAAGTAGGTGATCGATTTATAATCTATATTTTTGTAAGCTCTATGAACTGTCCACATCCTAGTTAAGATTATTAAGGATACTCCAAAGCATAAATAGGAAAGGTAACGTAGCTCAGAGGTGGCACAGAAATCGCTGTGGATTTAATGCACAAAAGTATGCTACGAAAACTAACAAGTTACATAAGAAACTTGAAATATATCGTTGCATATTTTTAGACACGATTTGAATAGATTTAAAATCCACTGCTATTTCTATGACACATTTACTTTTTTGGGATTCAATTTTTACTACGCGAGACTACGAAAATAATATCGGATATTAAAAACAAAGAGTGAGTAATTTCCATACAAGTGTTTAGTGTTTTGTGTTTAGGTTCTAAAGTTGCCTTACCAGCGAATAAGTAGAATCGCACATCAAGACCAGCACATCGATTGGGCTGGTATGATTCGCGACACAAATGCCGGATGAGGGCCGATTTTCCTCATTGTGGTAAGTTATAACCGCCGATATGGCACTGGACAAGACGCCGAAGCAAATGCCGAGCACCTGATTCACAAGTTTGCGCTTGCAGGGCCCGTCCTTCAGATAGCCCACGGCCGCCGTGCAAATAGTTAACCACACTACCTAAGATCGAGAATGGGAACATGGTGAGGGTATTCTTCAATTTAGTTTATAGAGAGAGCTGGTCCAGAAAGTTGTAGGGTTCGTGTCCTTGTGGCAGGTACATATTTCCGTTCACCTCACATTTTTGATTCTTTTGTGAAATATCAGTCAATTATTGCCCCGACCTATGCAATTATTGAATATTCTGTAAATAGAGTAATATCTCAAGCCTAGAGTCAAGACAGTTGTTTATCTTCTTGCATTGTTTATCGTTTATCGAAGGTGTGGAATCTAAAGTTCAACATTTCGAAAGATTACCCTTTTGACGAGCCCACCCACCGACCCAAACCACCTGAAACAGCTGAAACTAATCGACAGACGAAATAACTGAAATAGTACAAGGGGCGAGCGTAAATAAACTAATAAATTAATTTCATTCACATGGCTTATCTTACCTGATTCCGTGGGTTTTCTTGGCACCGCAAGCGAAGAGGTTACTAAAAGCGACCCAAAACTTTTGACATTACAGACAAACACATGTAGGCGAAGACAATCACAAAAGCCAATATAAACCTAAGACTGCACCTTGATTAAGTTCATGCATGCTTTCGAACTCGATTCAATTCGATTCCCTGAATTCTGAACAGTTCACAGACTTATCAAGTTATATGGAGGCATTTTTTATGTTAGCAAGGTTGACCGAAAGTTATCGGGGCGATGCTTATAGGTATGTTAATATACGTCGGGTCTAAACTCCATGTATACAAAGATAATGGCTATCGGCTGTGGCGTATGCATTAGAAACCTTTTTGATAACATCGAACGGTCGGTCGGAATGAGAACTAATAAAATTCGAAGTCGAAGAATACAAATATATTTCTGCAGTTACCAGGCTAGCCTGAGGTCGCATTATATTGCTTCTTATGACAGACGATCGGCAGCGAAATGATCTAATAGTAAAGCTCAGGTGTTAAGTGCTCTAAGTTATACAAGTACGACACACAAATAGATGCGATTTCGAAATGTTACATGCATGAACTTTTTAATCATCGAATGAAACCAATTTGTAAATGAGGACTTTAAGGTAAAATTTCGTTCTCACCAAAGAATAGGTATGATCGGTCGATAATATCGCCACGTCCAAGGGAGAGGTATGGTTCGCTACACAGAACCCAGAGGCTGTGGGCTTATATTGCTTATTGTGGAACTTAATAAGGGATGACAGGGAACTTGATATAAGGCGGAACGTGATTTTAAACGCTAAGCTCGCTAAAGAAAGCCGTAAAACGCGAAAAGGTAACAAAGCCACAATTGAGTTTGAAATAACTGCAAATAAAACCTAGGAATCAAATAATATTTATTAGCGAAACAAAATTTAAGTTCTAGAAAGGACAACACAACATGTAATCTGAGCTAAAACTAAAGCTAAAATTAAACCAAATCATTAAAGAAAGGTCCTCATGTAACTCCCTTTAAATTCAATTGAAATTAAATTGAACAACAAAATAATTTGTGGCTCTAAGTATGCAACACATTGAAACGAAAAACAAAAAAGTTAATACTTTAAACGTTTGTTAACAAAGATGATAAATAACTAATCAACCGAATGGGTTTTACAACGATTTATCTACAAGGTCAACTGAGAAGTTTGTATTTACTCAGAATAATAGTTAGTACAAGCAAACACAGAAATAAAACGCGCCCGATTTCGTGTCTACCTGATAAGCCAAAGAAAATTCTTGTACCTTCTTTAAGAAGCTAACTCATCCTCCATCTACGATCTGTGTGAATCTGTGTCCATCTTACAGGCAGTTTTGTCCGTTTGGTCATTTCCCTTTGACTCAAAGAAGTATAGTATCTCCGATTAACTTGCATGGCAATAATTGTCCCTTTGTCCCTAAAATATTGATAGTATTCCTAGTATTCCTTGGGAGCAATTATGCGCATTCAAGGGTTAATCGAGACAGCTAAAGTGTAGTTATAGAAGGCCGCTTTGGCTCAAACGATCATACTTACACCAACGAAGCAAACTAATACCCGAAGGGGCATTAGGAATACGTATCGGATGAAGAAGCCAACCATCCAAATGAGCGTTATTTTCCAGGAAATGAACTCGTGGTGCCTATTGGTGCGGGTGAGCATGTTCCAGCTCTTCAGCTCCTCCGCCTCGAAGCGGGACGTCACATCGTCCTCAATAATGGCCTCCACGCCCGACTTGACGTAGTCCAGACACTTCTCAAAATCAAAGTTGATTTCATCCTGCAAGATATATTTTTGTGACTGATTCTTAATCCATATAATAAATCTTAGTTTCTACTTACCTTCGTGGAGGAGACTGGCTTCTCTGGGGCAGGTTCCTGAGGTTGAGGCAGCAGCACTGCATCTCTGGTTATCAAGGTAGCTCCGTTTGTGGTAACTTCCTTGGAATCGGCGTCGTCCACCAGTTGCACTCCCTGTTTGTCGTCAGTCTTGCAATTGTTTACGGAATATTGTTGGTTTTCTTTGGATGCTGTCTCTATACTAACGCGACCGTACTGGAATCGGAAACATAGTGCTTGATTAGTTGTTATGTAGTTTGTTGTTGGCGGGATTATCTACAGATAAGAGGTATCATAACCATAATCAGACGAGGTAATGACTGGCGCTTAACGAGCCTGTAAAGTTTTATACACACATGGGGAGCCAATTACACCCCAATTCCGATTTCGCAGACTATTGAAAAACAGTTAAAATGTTTCAAAGGCGCAGGAAAACAACACTTTTGCTCATATGTCTGTATGTTCGTGCATGCGTACGACACGCCGTGTGCTTGTCTATTCCAAAGCTGACTATATTTATGGACTTTGGAATACCTGACTACTGGCCACTCCGCCACCTGTGAATGGAGCTGGACTAGGAAGACGAAGCGAATGGAACGAGATTTAGTCATTGAACGCAAGAAAACATTATTTACCTCGAATATCCTTAGGAGCAGGTTCACATACGCCTTGCGGACGCCGATGGATTTGTTGATGGCGGATATAAATATCAGAAACGAGAGGAATCCCCCAATGGGGAGCCAAAGTAGGTTCAATATCGCGCTGATCATTTTACATTTGATTCATTTGGACTTTAATTATTTGCGAAATGTTTCTGAATTGTGTCGTGCCCAACGCTGCCAACTTAGCTAATTGCGCGCTGTCTGGCGGCCTTTTAAAGCTAAATGCGGAATAAATTGTTACCTTGCGGCTAGCGGGAAATACAGCCGTTTGGCGATATTTTAGCTTTTTTAAAAATATCTCTTACTCTGCCAGTCTTAAATACTTTGTCCAATTAATAACAAAAAAAAAAACATTTATATGCCTTATGCTAAAATAAAATTTACAGATTATATATTTTGTTTCACTACTCTAGCGTAACTTTTTAGCTATCATCAAAATTGTCGGGCTGTTCTTAGCTTTTTTTTAAAGGTTAGACTATCCTTTTAATGCCCTTAAGAGTTGCCAGCACTGCGTATGGTACAGTACGGAGACAGTGTTGGCAACTTTGCAAGACTCAAAACAATCCGGTTATTGACTATAAATATAACAGAATAAATAATTTAAAAATGTTCCATCAACAATTTTGATATGATCGATGTACAAATTTGACAAAATATTCTTAAGATATTGGACAGAAATAATACAAAATGCAACTATTAGGATAGAAAATTAAATACATTTATTTGGTCCATTTTAATATGCGGTGTAAGGTAAGATAAAATCTATAATTTTCATTTAAATTCAATATCGATGCCG
>VNJS01013001.1:0-45603 GCA_008042575.1 Drosophila watanabei | reverse complement strand
ATCATGAAGTACACTGACACTAGAGTTGCATTGGATCACACACAGGTGTGGACGACACGTGTGGCTGGCATTCAGCTTCTTTTCGGCCTTTTTGCCGTGATTAGATTGCCTTTGCCAATATTGGTTTGTTTTGCTTTTGCCTTTGGTCTGGTGGTTTCTTTTTTCAGGGGAATTTCAACACATTCGCCACGTTTACGGCTTGGCTCATGTGTCGCATATATAGTATTTCACCGTATATCATAGAGCAGTCGTATCGCCCGATGTCTGGCCACCCTAATATCATGCATATCATTACAAGTTTAAGTGCGTCTTGGCCTTTGGCTTCGACCTCCGGCTTTGCCGAATTTTCAATTTTTGGCACAGTTTTTTTTTTCTTGCCTTTGTTTTATAAAGCTTTTGCTGACGATGGCCTGATGTTGTTATAGTACCCTCTTCATTCATGATCAGGGGGGAACTTTGCTGGCATTCTGGGCCATTGTTGTTGACACTTGGTTGCTTTCTGCACTTTGATCGGTGAAGCTTGGTTATTTTGGTCAACAGATATACACGTATCTATGTATGATATGTGGACTGAATGAAGAAGGCGTATTATATACTATATATACACCAAGAAGATTCCGTTCTGCTCAGTGCTTCCGACGTAATTTTCTTGGCCCCCTTCCAATACGAGAGATCTGAATAATTGTGTCTATATATCCATTGATCGAAAACAGACATCGGTGGCAACACCATCTCTGTTTTTGGCCTTTATTTGATCGTGTTTGGCAAGGCAATGTAATCACATTATTTGCTTTTCTCGCTTAATGGCGTTGACTTGGCTTTTGTGCATATTTTGCATTTGTTTAAAGTCGCAGAGTTTGGTTTTATTTCCGCTTGAAATGTTTTCACAACCAAAAAAATATTGAAAGATACACGAAAAACTTTCCATTTTGTTGCCATCACAGCGCACAGCTGAAGAAATGAAAGAAATAATAAATAAACAGATGAGGTACAAAAAACTGAAAGCCTTGACACACCGAAATGGCCAATACCCTTGAATTTGCTTTTAATGAAAAAGTTGTGCCAGTTTTGAGTAACAAGAAATCTGTAATTTCCAGTGAGTAATTGCATAACTTTTTTTGAATAAATTTCCAAAGCGAATATTGGAGAAAAATTGAAAATCTGTGTAGAACATATTTGTTAACAAAACTCTTAATTTTAAACCAATTATAGCTTTACTTTAACACTATTTTAATGTACATTTAACGCTTAGTACTTTGCATATCATTATTGTAATTTTTGTTCCAAGTTTCCCTGTTCTACATTCCCTGCGTATATCTTGCATGCATTTCTATGTCAACGACCCAACGCTCAAGCAAATTGAATTAACTAAAGGAAAAGCGAGGAATAGTAAACAAAGGTTGGGGTAGGGAATGTTTGGAGCTCTGTTCCCTGGCGTTTTCTGCTGCTGCTGGCCAATGGCTTTCACAATTAATTTCCACATGGCGCCACAAAAAGAAAGTTTTCCCCCGAAACAATTCCAGTGCTCGGCATTCAAATACTCGGCGCATTCCAAAGCGAAAGTCACAGCCTCTGGTCTCGGATATATAATCATCGTCCGATGTTAAAGCTTGCATACCGCACTCGCATCGCGCGATATTTCAAGGTTGTCACCAGACGCTGCTCAGAATCTCCCAGACTGAGAACAGTCCGTTTAGTTAGTGTCACATTCGGTCAGAAACGACATTTTCATTCATGGTAATGAGCGTCAGACCGGGCTTTGTTGTTCTCTCCTTTTTCGCAGTTGCCTGGCTATAAATATTGGCTATATCTCAGCGCAGCAATGTTCTGGAGTTTCCCCCATCGTTATAGTACAGTGCGTTGCGAGAGTGTATAGCAAAGGAGAGAATATTAAGCTTCTTATCAAGTGTAAACAAAATCAGCCGTTTTTAAGGCCTACAATATTGTTACATAAAAAATATAAATGTATACTTCTGTATAGATTTTATTTAATCATATACAAAATTTTATGAAATTGTACTTTGTTTTGTTATAAAGTATTTTCCTCTAAATCCAAAAGCCTTTTTCGTTCAAAGATCAAGCTACAAGCCTCAACTTTCTAAGAATTTTTTTAATACTACCTAATTTTTTGTGAGCCAAAAAATAGTATCACTCAGGGAGATTACACTGGCAGAAATAACACTTTCAAGTTAAAGTCTTAACATCGTACAATATCGTAGTAAAGCTATCAGCTGACTTAGCCCCTACGGCTGCGAATCGCACTGTCATGTGCCAAATAGCAAAGAGAGAGAACAACCCGGGAGAGAGAGAGAAACAGGTTCTAAAATTGCGGCAACCGGCTAAAAGAAAATACAAATGTGTGTGTGTGCCGTTCCTACGTTTACGGAACTCCCCTGCAAGTGGATAACCAAAGGGGGGCCTGCGGTAGGCTATCCAAAGCACATGTACTTATAGATGCTTTTCCTTTTTATTGTTATTATTATTATTATTTTTTTTTTTTTGGCAGTGGGGGGGCGAGAATGCCCATAAACAATCGGAATTCCTTGCGCGACGGAACCAGATAGCAATATTTATAAACACATACACGATGCCTCACCCAAGCCAGCCCACAATCGCAATGCAGCGCACACACACACGCGCACTTATCGCGTGGCGTCCTCCAACCGTTACGTCACTGGCGAGGCAAACAAACGCGCTGATTGGTCGAAAACATCGTACGATAAATTTCTCAAAAGCGAAATGAGCAAAAAGACCCAGAAAATGGAATAATTAAAAGCAAACGCTGATTCACTGCAGGCAGCGTTTTGTGCCACGTCTCTCTCGACTTTTCGCTCTCTCCCTCTGTTCGCGGCACAACTTGTTGAGCTTTATGTATTTTATTGTTGTTGCTGGTGCTCATTTGCCGGCGTCTGATCCCGCTCTCACTCTCTCTTTGCTCCTCTCCACCGTCCCCCCGTCGTCAACTTTATTTGTGGGCCGTTGTTTATTTTCGGGTGCTCAAGCACTTTAAGTAGGTATTTTTCTATATTTTGTTATTGTTGTTGTTTTTAACAATTCGGAAAGGCCAATGTACGAAAAAAGACCCAGACTTTGGGACGAGAAGGGGCTTAAAAGCTCACAATTTTGCTTTAGAGCTGCATGTAGAATGTAGGAAGTAGCGTTAGACGGCAAAGAAACAGTTAATATTGACGATGAGGTCGTTTTGGCCATTAATTCTCCAAGCTGCACATCCGTTTGTCAATGAATTTTTAAACAATCAGGCGAAGACGTGCAGGAAATAGCTGAGAAAATGTGTGCGAAGGTGATTGCAATGATTGAAAATTCAAATCATGACACAGATTGCAGCAGATGCATATCGATTAGCTTGGAGATGCAACAGTTATCGTTTATCGATAACCCGCTATCGACTGTTGGGCATTTAAAAGACTAAGCATATTTTGGTAGTATGATCAATCCACGCCAATTCCACTTATCTTTAAGTCTATGCTGTTCTTTAATAGATATCAATGGGTTAATTAATTGCTTATTTTCTGAAAATATGATGAGGCATACACACTGAGCATATTTCCGGAATTTTTCCTCAGTCATTCGGCGCTTTCATGACTGCGGGTTTGTTGGGGATGCTAATTATAGAGACAACTCCCCCCAACGACCCCATAAATACGGGCTTACGTAAAAAAATACTCGAATATTGGCAGACTGGTATTAACCATTTATTTATTTGGGTAATTAGCAACCCCCCGTTGGGTACGGCCTGATATCTGTTAGTTGCTGCTGTATTGTACACATATATGAACATATAGGTAGATATAACACATCACGCGAATTCCGCATATTAATCATAATATCAGTGACCAAATTTCTGTACCATTTTCACATTATTACTTGGATAATTGAAGTTTTTAGAGAGCTTTTTTCTATTTTAAGTTGTATTTTTGTATTCTCCGATCTAATCCTTCCTCTATATATATTTTTCCAGGAGTACTGCCGGACGTAACTAAAGATTTCGATATCGGAAATGACAGTGCCGGCCTTTTGCAGACCGTGTTCGTTATCTCGTACATGGTCTGTGCCCCAGTCTTTGGTTATTTGGGCGATCGCTATTCCCGCCCCTGGATAATGGCTGTGGGGGTGGGCTTGTGGAGCACCACCACGCTGCTTGGATCTTATATGCAGCACTTTGGTTGGTTCATCACCTTCCGGGCGCTGGTGGGAATCGGCGAGGCCTCGTACAGTACGATCGCGCCGACGATCATCTCGGATCTGTTCGTCCACGACATGCGCTCGAGGATGCTGGCCCTGTTCTACTTTGCCATTCCCGTGGGATCCGGCCTGGGGTAAGTCTTAACATAACATACGAAGTCTCTGGGATCAATGTTCAGTTCGCTGATCGGCAAAGCATCCGGGAGATGGCTCTTATCTGGCGTCTGGCTCTGAGTCTGCAACATTGTCTTATCAATCGCCGGCAACAGGCGATGGGGCCAAAGTTTGAGGTTGGGATGCTAATCAGCGCTTCTCGCTGCCGCAGAAGCGTGAGAAGAGTCACGTGAACTCCCCTTTGGGGGAATTGAAATTGAATTGGTTTCGGAATTCGGAATGCCGCAATTGACGACGGCTCCTCTAATTGAATTAGGGGAGTGCTGGGTCAATTGGGGGGGTTGATTGGCATTTATGCAACGCACAATTGGGTGCCAATGCAACCAATGGAGCAATAAGTCAATCAGCACTGACCCCCAACCTCTTCTTTTGCAGATACATCGTGGGATCCAAGACCGCTCACCTGGCCAACAACTGGCGCTGGGCTCTGAGGGTGACACCCATCTTGGGTGTTGTCGCCGTCCTGCTAATTGTGCTCATCAAGGATCCGGAGCGGGGACAAAGCGAGGGATCGCACCATCTGGAGGCCACAACCTACAAGCAGGACATTAAGGCGCTCCTCAAGAATCGCTCCTTCATGCTCTCCACGGCGGGATTCACGTGCGTGGCGTTTGTGGCCGGAGCGTTGGCCTGGTGGGGACCCTCCTTCATCTATCTAGGCCTGAAGATGCAGCCAGGCAACGAGAACCTCGTACAGGACGAGTAAGTGTGCTCATTCAGGTCTCTACAAGTCTCATTTTCACGAAACTAGGCTGAGATGAGTTAAGCTAAGAAGACAAAGCATAGAAACCTATAAAGATTGTTTAGAATCCAGAAGGGATTATATAGTCTCAGCCTTGTATCCGCGAAAATGGGACTTCTTTTGACTCCCCTGAACCCCGAACCCCGACCCCATAATGAATCCCCTTAACAATCGAGCTGTGTGCCTTACCAACTGTGGTTTCCGATCTGTCACCGTTAAGCATATCGTACAAGTTCGGTATTGTGGCCATGCTGGCGGGCCTCATCGGTGTGCCGATGGGCTCCCTCCTGGCCCAGCGCCTGCGAGGACACTACGAGAACTGTGATCCGTACATCTGTGCGGGAGGACTCTTCGTATCGGCACCCATGGTGTTTGCTGCTCTCATGGTGCCCCAGTCCAGCCCGGAGATGCTGTGCTTCTTCTTCGTCTTCGTGGCCCAGGTGGCGCTCAACCTGTGCTGGTCCATAGTGGCCGATATCCTGCTGGTAAGATGATGCCGAATCCAGAGCAGCAGCAGCAGAAGCAAAAACTTAAAGCCACAGCCAATCGATTTTTGTTCAAAATGGTGCTTCCCCTTCCTTGTTAAGCCCCATGTCTCGCCCTAACCCCCAAGCTCGTTACATTCTGTTACAGCCCCGGCCTGCAGGGCAACCCAATGTGTGATCATGATGCCATTATGCTGCGCTGCAAGGCCAGGGGGTTTCCTTAAGCTTTTTCTTTTGGCATTAACTAACCGAATGTGTACCCCCTTCGAAATTTCAAATCAGTGTTGCGTTCAAGTTTGGATTAATCACCATGGTGGCCGGTCTGCTGGGCGTGCCGCTGGGTTCGTTCATGTCCACGTTCATGATCAAACGTTATCCCACGGCAGATCCTGTGATCTGCGCCTTCGGCCTGCTTCTGAGTGCTCCGCTGCTGACGGGAGCCACCCTGCTGGTGAACAGTAGCACGGCGGCGACCTATACGCTAATCTTTTTCGGGCAATTAGCTTTAAATTTGAATTGGGCCATTGTTGCGGACATTCTGCTGGTAAGCCAAGTTGCGCTGAGTTCTCCTTAATTATGCTTTGTAACTTTTGCACCCACGTATTGTTTTGAGTATATATATATCTATATCGTAAACGTTAACTAATTAAACACACACAAAGAATTCCTAGTTTAAGCATTAACTTTTTACTGTTATAACGAGTCACACACTCCACGCTCTGCACAGAACCAGAGACTCATACACACACCACACCCTGCACCCACAGTCTAACCTCTAACTCTTGTGTTGTTCTTACCCGCATCTCGTACTGGTGGTGGTCACCCGATACTCCATGTTGTGGTTGTCTTTATATAATTTTGGGAGTGGCATTTGCTTCAGAACTTTGAGGCATCATCAACTTCCTTCTCTCATCTGAAACCGAGTTACTTACCATTTAGCTTTACTTCCCCTTTGGGGGAAGCTGACTCTCATTTCGTTTTATTAACTTTTTTTCGTAAATTTATTATTTGTAACTCGCTGTAACTTTCATCCCTCTGCTCCCGATTTCATTATGGAGCACAAGGGGAGTGTCCAACCCCCAAGAAACACTTGCAGCGTGCCAAATAATTTCAACACCCAACCCCCAGTGGGTGTCGTATACACATAACCCCATTATAGCTCAAGTTCCCCTTATATTCAGTCAGTAGCTCAAGGTGTGGAAATATTCGTACTCGTATTGGCTTCACGAGGGTTATCTGTTTGCGGCTTGTCACGTTTTGTCCGCCTTTGGGGAGATAAGCCCTTGATAAGAGAATTATAAGACAGCAAGCGAGGAGAGGCTAGTGATTCATGGCAAAGTCTTTCTGATTTTGTTTTGATTCTTGGGAACTAACTTGAAGAACTGAGAGAGATATGAACTGAAAACTAAATATTCATGGTGTGTTGTAGATTTATTTTATTTAGAAGATCACCTTCTTAGTTATATATCAGAAAAGGTTTTTGTTTCTATATAATATTGTAACCTAGTTTGATAAAGTAACCTTGTAGTAAACGGATTATAGAATTGATGTGATGCAATGCTGGTTAAACCTTTTAGATAAGATAGATTTATCGAAGTATGAAATGGGGCGATATTACAATATCAAAGACCTGAGACTCCTAGACCTTCCAGATAGCATATATACTATAGTTTACCATAAATGGATCTATAAAACTAAATAAAGAGCAGTTATGCATTAATTAATTACTAAAATAAATAGATGTTTACTAGGTAAGATTCCATGAATGGATATAAACAGATGCGCTAGATAATGGATACGACATATAATCCACTCCGTGGACGTAGTTCCTCCGCTCGCACACGTAATTCGGGTGGCATGTTCTAAATTTGGCAGTACGTCAGAGATCAGGCCAGTACACACACTATATAGACGTAGTCGCGGGCCAATGCATTACTCTCTTGCCTTGTATTTTATTTATTTATTTTTTGTCGCCTCTTTTAGTTGTTATTTTTCTTTTTGCTTTTACCACGCACTTGATTTGCGTGTGCTTCTATTTTTTTGTTGCCATTGCAAAAAGCGATTCCGTGACAGAAATAAGCAATCGCATTTCGGCGACCGATTATCTAACCCGAAAAAGAAAGGGGGGAAAAGAGGGAGCGATCGCAGGAGCACCACCTTTAGCGTGGCGCTATATTAATTGCTGGGCGAGCGATAAGCGACTGTGATTAGAGATAGCCTTTATCGGGGGTTTTATTAGCAAGTATGGGATGACCTAGGCTATGGGGTAATTGTATGTGGAGGGGCTTGCTGTAATATCATAAATGCTTTGCGTAATTATTTCTGCCCCACAAAAACACACACACACTATACCCATAAAATCACCTGTAGTTATAACAGTAAAAACTTAATGTGTGACCCCTAAAGTTCAGTAGTTCAGCAACATATTGGCACATTGAATTTAAAAACAAAAAAAGACCCAAAAACATAGCCAAAAAAAGTAACTTGAGAAACAAGGTTCCGCCGCCGCCGCCGCTGCTAGCAAACTGTTCCCAGATCAGGCTCGCCGCCAGCTGTTCCCGTTTTAGTTTGGACACGAACCCCAGTGCTATGCTGTGTTGATTTTCCTTTCCCGGGGAACGATTCTTGGTTTTGTCCCTCGATTCTCGAGTGGCTCCATCTTGGGCGAGCTTTTGGCGAATTTGAATAGACTAGAGGCGCACCTACACACAAGTTCACCTACACACGCACGCATTAATCGTTTTATTATTTGTTTATGTTGTTTAATTAATTAATTTAACAAAATGAATGAATAATGTAAAATACTTGCTGGAGGAGCCTTCTTAAGGGTCTTATATAAATTATAAAATCCCCGAAGAAGCTCCAAAGGAAGGTATCCGGTAGCTTTGGTGTAATCGATAGTCGTAGCTTAATAATCGGTTGTGGCGCCGCTTTTCAATTTTGGCTTTGCTGTTGCACACTTTAAACGCTTGTTATTTGTATGTTTGAACATAAATTAAACCTTTAATTTTATTAAACAGTATGTGGTGGTTCCAACGCGGCGTTCTACGGCTGAAGCCTTCCAGATCCTTATCTCGCACGCGCTGGGCGATGCCGGCAGTCCCTATTTGGTGGGAGCGGTAAGTAACGATTAAATTTCGATAAAAATATCGATAATAATCGATTTACAAATACTTGAAGATATCCGAGGCCATTATGAAGCATTTGCACAAGAATCCCAGCGATTCTGGACTGATGGAAATGCAGAGCATGTCCCAAGTGGCTGAGAATGCCACGGCTGTGATCAGTACAACCGCCAGCGGCATCATCAATTCCATGCGAGCTACAAGTGATGTAAATATATGCTTGATATTTGTTTTATAGATTACTTTAGTAAACACTTCTCTCCTTCTCTAAACAGTACACGGATGCGGAGAAATTTGAGGGGTTGCAGTATGCCCTGTTCTCAACCAGCTTTGTGGAGGTCCTGGGCGGCATCTTCTTCATGATCACGGCCTGCTTCATAATCAGGGACAAGTTCGTGGCATCGCGAGGAGCCCAAGGTAGGTCACTATGAAAAGTACAATTTGTTCATTAGGGATCTTCTATCTTTCTATTTATCTATCTATCTACCATTGTGAATGTATGTATATTTTTTTACTGATCAACAATTAAAGAAAGCATAGTATTAACGAGCATATGGAAGTTTGTTCAAAACACGCAGGATGTATAAACTAGACAGTCTTTTAATTTAAATATTATTAAATATTTAATTAGAGCTTAGAGAAGTGCGTACAACACAAACCTCAGGCAGCTCGGTATGAGTTTCATAAGGAAGGGGGTTAATTTCTGATCAGATAAAATAGAATGTTCGTTGCTCTATTGCCTAAGAGGCGCGTTTAGTGAAGTGCGACGGGCTGGCACCAAGTGGTGTCGCTTACAAAAGGTTGGAAATGTCCCAAGAAAAATTATGGGTAACATCAAGGAACCACTTATCTTATCCACTATTCGTAGGCCTTACTTGGACATGTTTGAACTTGGCCGGCCACTGGGACAGTACCGAAGTTACCTAAGAAGGATAATGGTCTTAGTTAATAGAAGATACAAAGTCACTTAGGGGTTCTTCATTGATCAGAGTGTTTTCTCGTATCTACTTGGTTCACTTCTTTACCGTTTTGATTTCGGCAGGCAACCAGGAATCCCAAATGCGATCGTCAAATGACCCGGGCAGCGGGGGGCAAAAGGACATAGAGTCCTATAACTCGGAATGCCTGGTCATGTGCACAGACATTGCTCTGGGCGATCGCTCGTACACAAGAATCTGAGAAAAGCAGATGATTCAAAACTGTAAACCGAATATCCTTTTGGCGCCCGATTCCCGGTAGGTGGAATGCTCAAAATTGTCCGACGTTCGGTTTCTTCTGTGTTTTCCCGTTCTGTTCCTGCGTGTGTTTGCCATTAAACTAACCTCAGCGGCTTGACCCTAACATTGTTTCCAGTTCTTCATTGCTTTCTGTGTCCTTTTACATTCCCTTGTTTACTGAAACGCCGAACTAATTAGTATTTTCTCATATTTCAGAGGCATCAACGGCTCAACAACAGCAGCGGGCAATTGCATAATACCAGCCGATCCTGGAAGTAATGCTGAGCACTCAGAGCTATGACGGGACGCTGGGTCAACTCGTACTGACTGAAAACCATCTTTAATTTTAACTAACGCTCACTCGCACTCACCGCACATACCGCGCACTCACATCGGCTAGTAGATAATTCCCCCTCGTTCATGTTCCTATTGGGAAGGATTGGAAGGACCGCCGGCATCAGCACCACACCGATTTGTAGATATACTACACACCCTCACAGGCGCACACCAAGTCATAACATTAGAGATATCATTTACCTTTTACTTGTAAACTTGCTGGGGCTGGTGGCCAGGACGATCGCAAGGACACCAGCACTAGCTCGTTGTTAGCTCTAGTTTTGGTATTTAGGTTTCATTAGAAATCAGGCAGAGTGCTCCCTCGGATCCGATAATGTAAATAGATATTATCTCAGGCACGGAGTGCGAAAACTGCCTGACTTTGGGATATTTATATATATATAAATATATGCTTATGTTTTAAATATGAATTGTAAATATAGATAAGCACCGGCCATTGTATAAGTGCGTAGTCTGTATAATCAGTCTAATTATAAAGCCGTAGTTTTTACCATACGTAACTGTAATCCTATTCCTAGTTAGTTAGTCGAGTAACAAATTGGAGGAAACCGTGTCTGCACCCTCAGAAATTACTGAATATTACAGTGTAACTATTATTTTTAAACAAATCAGCAAAACAGCATTAATCAATCTTTGAGTTTGTGTTTCTTTCTGTTAATCCCAATCGAATGCTATCGAAATGAATTAAAAAAGACTGCAAACAATCAAAAATTTGGTAGATTGATTAGGATTAATTTAACCAAGCAAAAATAATGATGTGTTTAGCAATTAACTAATTCTGGGGCAATAAATTTATACAAACAATTAATCAATTATAAGGTACCCGAAATTTGTTTTGATTTTTAAGCGATTGGGGAACAACTTGTAACTAATAAGCTGATAAGAGAAATATGAATAACCGCCGCTTTCTAAATGAATATTTTAAAGCGCGATTAAGCTTGCATGGAGATAAGACGCTCTTTGATGGTGATTTAATTGTTTTTTAAGCTGTACGACCGCTCGTACCGGATGGGGCGATTAGCCATATTTATATTTAGCAGAGTTCGCTACTATACAAGGTTATTTAAATAATATTTCGAATGACGACAAATGGTCCTGCGGATGAACGGAACTTTTATTTCAACAGAGAAGCTCTGCTTACGACTGGGTTAAGTTTTACAGATGCAAAGAGCCTTCGTTAACGTCGATGCTGAGAGCATTCGTTAATGATAGGGTTATTTCTTAAAGATTTTTTTAACTGGCTTATTTTTTTCCAGATGCACAGAGCCTTCGTTAATGACTGGTTTTTTTTTATTACAGATACGTCTTCTTCGTATTAATGACTTTTTCGGTCGCAAAGTCAAAAAGTGCCTGAAACAAAGATAACACCACACTTAAGGTGCGCAGATTTCGTTAGTTTTCCCACTGAAAATTACCCTCATTAGGACAACCCAGACACGATCGGCTCCTAATGTCCTTACTTCCTTGACATCCATTTACGAAAAAGTGTCAAATTTACGACTTGGGCCACTTAAAAAAGTGTGTCCTTTCTTACCTTCGTTTTGTTTTACCAAGTTGAAAGAGGAGGAGAGAAGAGAAGGTAATAAAATATCCTTTCCAGATTTTGAAATGCGATAGTCAGGTCATAAACTACAACTACCCTTAATGGGTTTTCAATGTTTTGAAATTGCAACTTAATGATCGTTATATAATAAATAAATATACTATTGACGAACACTTTCATAACGAATTAATGTACAAAAATTAATTACAGTTTAATCGCGTCTCAAATCTTATCTGCCAAAGCTGCGCTCGCTCAGCACTCTGGAAAGATTATGCCGAGAGAAAACAAACAGACCCATTTGGTCCCGTCTTATCTCCCAAGGCAAGGCAATTCTTATTTCCAGTCTCGCGATGGAAGCCGTAGGGGAAGCAACAACATTGCAGGCTCTCACACAAACACACGCTCCAACGAATGTAGGAAAAAAGGACAAAACAAATAGCGGGACCAAATAGAAGCACGCGCACACTCTCTCTCTCCCGCTCAAACCCTGAGCTAGCCATCTCGCTCGCACTTGCCGCTGGAGTATAAAACGGTTCGAAACGGGGCCTCGGCAGTTCATTTCTTTTTCCGATCGTGACGCCGTCGTGTTCGGTTGTGCGCCGATCCTTAGCTTTCTGGATCATTCTTGTGATATATATATACATATTATATAGTGGATATGGACAGCATGGTGAGTCTTTGAGTTTTGAGATCCGATCCGACAGCACCACACAGTCGTCAAAATTCTCGCAAGACCCAAGAGCTCAGCAGCACATCCGAATAGGGACAGTGGCAGTGGCAGTGACAGTGGAGATAATTGAATCAAAGATCATGGATAACCCGCCGGCGGCAGCTTTCCTGGATCCGCGCAGAATGTACACGCAGATCCCCTCGGCGCTGGCCACGCCTCCGCAGTCGCCCTCGGACGACAGCTGGCCACCGAATCAGGCCGCGGATATGCCTCTGGTCACAGATCTCCTGGCCCGCAACGGACAGATGAACGTTCCGCCGGGATTCGTGCTGTGTATTCCGTGCTATCTGTGCAAGCAGCCCTTCAACGACATCGAGACCTTCAAGGAGCACCTCACGCAGCACGCGGCGGAGATCCACGCGTGGCAAACGGCGCAGGAGCAGGCGTCGCAGAGGCCGCCCACTCAGCCGATGTTTCAGCCTTTCCGTCCATGGCCCATGGATTTTCCCGAGCAGCAGCAGCAGCCTCCTCCCATGGTCTCAATACCGGGTCCCGGTGTCGGTCCCATTCACCCGCCGTTTCCCATGGCTTTTTCCAAGCCAATAGTCATGGATCCGCCGCCAATGCAGTTTCCAATGCCACTGCATCAACAAATGCCGGTGCAGCCACCATTAGAGTTCCCAGGACATGGCCCCGTGCATCATCCACAGCCAACGGAGCATCACCGTCTGTACAGGTCAGATCCCCTGACACCCAAATCGCCGATGGAAATGATGGAGCAGCAGTTCGGCTACCCGAAGATGCAGTCGATGCCACCGCAACACCAGCCGCCCATGGAGGTTCATCACAAGCCCCATTTTATGGTGCAGCAGCCGGCCCCACCTCCAGTTGAGCTGCAACGCATTGTTCTTCAGAAGCCGATAGAACCCACGGAAGGACATGTGACAAAGGAGCAGCCACCTCGACTGCCAGAGAAGAATCTGGAGGATCAGTTCTCCATCGAGCGTCTGCACATTCCCCCCTCAATGGAACTGCAGCGCATAGTCCTGCAGAAGCCTCAACAGCCCGTTGAGGTGCCGATTGAGGACAAAGAAAGCGGTTTCCCAGCGGAACAATCTCAGCTTCAATCTCCAGAGGAGCCTCAGTTGGCCAACCAAGGGCTAATGGCGGTCCCGGCGGAGAACGAGCTTCCACAGCAGGCAAGCAAAGCTCCGTACGAGCGGCTGTCTGGTCGCTTCGAGTGCGACTATTGCGGCAAGAAGCTTAGTTCCCGCCAGTCGGTGAGGTACCATCAGAGCAGATTCCACTTCAAGGAGGATCCACCTATCTACAAGGTCAGCAAGAAAGTGCTAAAGCAATTCAAGTGCACCACCTGCAAGAAGCGGTACAAGCGTCGCACCTTCCTGCTGATGCACATGAAGATTAAGCACGGGATCTGCGGAGTTGAAACTGCTGACACTACCGCTCCTCCCGCCACAGTTGAATCACCAGCGGAGGAGGTTCCACTCACGCCGGAACCGCCCTCGTCGCCAGCGTCGTTCGAGGGAACGAGGCGAGAAGTGTGGAGCACGAAAGTCTTCAATGCGGTCGCTGCAGCCAGCTACAGTCCGGCCACAGAGCCGGCGGCCAAGTATGTGATTCCGCCACGTCAGCAGTCCGAGCTGCCGGAGTCCGGGTTCGCGACACAGCCCAAGCGAGTGTACCCGATGCGTTCGCCGTTCTTCAATCCGTAGGTCTCCAGATAAGCCTTATCAGCCGGCACGGCCCACTGACTTCCCCTCTCTCTCTCTCTCTTTATTTTGCAGCGATCTCTGGCTGGACTGCGATGCCTACTTCTAGGGAGCTCCAAGCCCATCTCGGAATATCTAATATTCAGGATGAAATCACCGTCGTCTTCCAGCGGATGTCAGCCAAGCTGTCCGCTTCTCTGAGGATTTCACAACCAAATGGAGCTTCCAAGACCGTGCAATTAACTCAAAGATGTATATAATTTCATGAATACACAAACATACAGCTTCGTAAGGAAAATGTTCAGATGCCTCAGCACTTTGGATATCGAGTTCAGGCCCAGCGATGGCTATAATGTTTACGACACAGTAAACGATCCATTTTCGCTGAGCTCAGCTAAGAAATTCGAGCGATTATTAGCTCGGGTTCGAATGTATTCACTACTATATGTATATAGAGTTTAAGAATCGAAGCGGACGAGAATAAAGATATGTACATACACAGTCAACCCAGCAGCAAGTCGTTGTTACTACGTCCTTTCCTGATTTACGATATTAGGGTACTTCACGTCGGTAATCTCGGCTTATATATAGACCTCGAAATATTGAGTGAACCCCCGCAGAGTGTGAATAGTCGTAGTCCGTTTTAGACGTTTGTCCACACATGTTTCCTTATCGCTGGGAAACATATAGGCAAATATTGATCAATGGTGTCCACTTATGTACATATGTTGTCTTTAAAGTGAGAACTTGAGAACATATGGCGAAATTTTAAAAAGTGTTGTGTTTATAAAGGATCAATCGATTGCTTTTGGGTCAAAAAATGTGATTATATTATTTTTTACATTGTAATAAGAACGTTTTTAGTTTAAAATGTATATTTATTTGTATGTTCAATTCATATAAACATAGGTATATATAAATATAGACTTACCTGCAGCTCGTAGCTTAGATTGGCATAATAAATAACAAATCGAAAACAAAATGTGTGTATGTAAGTACGGTTCTTATCTCTAATGCAAACCCCTTTCATTCATATGAATGCTATAAAGCTTACAGTTTAAAAAAATAAGAAACTAACTTGAAAAGCCGAAGCTTGTGTACTCTAACAGTTTCACAGAACCTATAATATTAAGTCTCGATCCTGATTAAATCCCAAATATATGTCAAATTGTGTAGATTTCAAATAAATGTATATAATTGGAAATATCTTTTAAACAACAAAGATTAGCAGATTTTCTGCTACTAAAGATAAACTTAACCTTGTGATATGATTAAGTTTACACCTTAACAAGAAAGTAAATTCGGGGGGCTGATATCTTGTCTACCCTGCAGTTTTAAATAAATCATAACCCAGCCAAAAATGCATTATTTTCAATTCTTTGTTAATTTTTATTCCGTTAACTAATCTGTATAATTCACAATTTGACAATTTAAACGATGTAACCCCTTATCAAATAAAAAAAAATGGTCGGACATAACTAGATCTATTCCGCTTTTGATTCTGCTAAAAAATTTGTATTTATATATTTATATTTATGTTTGGAAATGATTCCTTTAGTGCGTTTCCAGCTTCTGAATAAAATTATAATATCCTGCAAGGGAATACAAATTAAATGATCTTTTTAAAACTCCATTCCTATTATCAAAAATATATGTTTTCATAAACGTAATGGTAATTGGTATTGGTTTTACTGTAGTGTGATTATAGTGGTCCGATTTTGAATAAGGACTACAAAAAGATACAACTTGCTGAAAGTTACAACCAGAGCTTAAGAAAATAAGTAAGTACATATTCTCTGATACATAAGTACAAAAGACTCATATAAGAATAATAAAATAGAATCAGATATGTATATGTACCTGAGTTACAAAATTTAAAGCGTCCTGGTAAAAAAAACTATAAAATAGGCGGTACCTATTTTAAAAAAGAGTGAGATGGCTGAACACTCATGATAATTCTTGTCAAATTTCTTGAGGGTTGTTTTTGTGTACGCCTCTCCCTAATTCAGTCCATCTACCTGTTCATGTAAATGCAATAAAATTGCTTATTTACAACCCCACCCAGCATTTTTTACTGTTCGAAAGAATAGCTAGAATACAGATGGAAGTACATCACTGATCCCCTGCTCTCTTAATGCCTCTCTCTGTGCTTCTCATTCTTTCACATAACAGACGATCGCTACAGAGAAGAAACACCGATGAGAGTGGAGAGCACAGAAAAAGAGGGGAGAGAGAGAGAGAGTGAAAAGTGAGAGCGGCACAAAATTGAAAATTCTTCCTAACTCGTCTTTACACCTAGAAATTAATTAATTAAAAAAATTCAACGTCGACGGTTGTTGCGCGCGGGAGTCGACTTTTTAAGGTTTGTGAAACAAGTTCAGGCACCTTCACCTGGAAAACGCGCATTAACAGTAGACGTGAAAATCGTGGAAATAATTGAAAAAAAAAAAAATGGTAGTTATTTCTTATAATGCTAACTACTTAAGATATATTGTGATTATTGACTGTTAATGATTAGTGAACTATAGGGTTATCATTTTTTGTAATCGTCAAGGTCGATATTGTGAAATAATTAAATTAAATGCTGCGCAGAAGCCTTACAAAATTAAAAAAAAAAAATTTAGAACAGTTCTTAAGTTAAATCAAAGAGATATTCCATGAATCTGTACATAAATCTATTTAAAAAGTGTTTAATAGTGCACATATAAAAATAATATTTAATACAGTGATATATATAGATACATACATATGTACATATGTTTTTTTCAATTCCATAATTTCCCCGTTATTTAGCCGATGTCGGCCGTTTCCCTTCCTCTCTTTTAGCCACCAGAAATGGACTCGGGAATGTGCGATTTCTCCAGGATCAACCTGTCTTGCCTACTGTGCGAACAGACTTTTGACTCCGCAGAGAAACTGCAGGATCACCTGATAGTCCACTTTCCGCAGCCGGTAGCCAGGAGCCACATCTGTGACATCTGTGGACGAGGGATGCAATCGCCGTTGGAGCTGCACCAGCACTACAATCGCTACCATGAGGCTCATGTGACGAGCACCGACGACGGCCAGTTTGAGTGCCAGTTGTGCGACAAGGTGTTCCTCCTCCAGGACTATCTGAATGTGCATGTAAAGATCGAGCACTCTAACGAGGGCTACCGTCCAGCGGAGATGTACTCGGAGTGCGAGAAGCCCCATCAAAGATATGTGGACTTGACCAACGACGATGAGAACAATTCAATCTTGTGTCCACCTCCCAAGCGAAAGTATCCTCCGCGCTCGCCGTTCTTTAATCCGTGAGTTTAGATAGCTTAAAGGTGTGCGATTTTCCAAAAGTTAAACCTTTTATTTTTCAGAGATCTTTGCCTGGACGGAGTCAACTCCTTCTGGTGATGATATAGGATAGTGTACCATGGAAACTACTGACATTAATCAACCCAAGTATGCTTACCTGCATAAGTCATTATTAGGATTAGCTTCGGTAGCTGATCACCGAGTGATTCTCCGACAGCTCAGCCATTGTGTAAATAAAACCCATTGCCTTATGATTTAATTAAAATGTATTTCGCTTTATATCTTGATGCACTCTCGTATGTGTATAAAGTATAGTACAGTACATATATGTATATATGGTTTCCTCGATTAGTTTGTGGGGGGTTTGGGCTCTCTTTATTGATACAGTACAATAATCCTTCTAAGCTTAAGACATTCACTTTCAAGCAGTCCGTGTCCCATCAATGCAATACACAATACCAAATCTGTTCCCGTACACATTCGTTTGAAAAATAAGTTCACTACCTACATTGTCGCGTACCGACTTAAAAATAATAGACTATTATGAATGTGTTTCATATGGAAATTGCGGAAATAAATACAACTGATAACAGCAAAATATAAAGTGTGGGGGAACAAGCGATAACAATGAGAGTTAGCACAAAGACCTTAGAATAACAAGATGCAAGCACAAAGTTGCTCTCCTCGCTTTTAAACAACTTCTTGTTATTATAAGTTCTTGGTTTAGCAGAATGTTTTACTAAGCAGCAGTTGGAACGAGAAGAAATCGCGATAAATTATAATTTACAATAGTGTATATTTCGTTCAGTTTATTGCGTTTAACGTAGCTATAATAAATAACAGTGCAATCCGCTTGCCTGGGAGCTCTACTGACTGGTTGGCCGGGTTGGTTGGCTAGCGGGGACTTTGACTAATGTGTTCTTCGCGCAATTCCTACTGGCAACGATATCTAGTTTCGCTTGTGACAACTGGCTCTCTGCCTTCTTTAATTGATTTAGTTTTATTTTTAGTGCAACAAATCAACAAATAAATAAATACATGCACTTTAAAATTACTACCTAAGCCGAGAGAAGAGTGGGGAAAGGGTAAAGGTCTCGTCTCCGTCTCCATCTCTATTGTGTTCGCCTGCATTCTTCTTGCTTCTCGCTTTTAGTCACCAGAGTCTCGGAGCCTTCTACGTTCTGAGAAACTCGTATTAATGTTGCATACAATAGTGGTAGAGGATTCCCTGCTTATGTACTATTTAACCTGAGCCCGAATGTGTTGCAAAAATTCATAGTATGACAAACTAGATTCACTGCGGTCGTCGGATAATCTCTCGATGAACTGGCCCTTGGCCGTGCTCGTGTCCCTGTGGATTCAAAGAGGGAAATTTGCATAAGTTAACCCCCATTTCAATGCGCTTTACCACTCACCTAATTATCTGCACCAGGGCCGAATAGGGCTTGTCGTAGTTGAGTCGCATAATAAAGCGCTTTAGCACATCGTTCTCGTTGCTCACCACGTTTGGCAATCCGTATACATAGTCGCCCAGCTCTGCGGTGGAGCTGATGCCTGAAATGGATCAAAATTTAAGTGGTGACACCCAACTCTGCCAGAGATTCGGCTGCCTTACCCAGCACCGTCTCCAAGACGTCTGACGGCACATTGAGTCCGACATAGAGCATTATCAGCGTGCCGCAGTCCATCAGGAATATCGATCGCGAGTCCAAGCTGTAAATGAAATCTTTCAGTTATCCGGATGGGCACCTTGAGTGACTAAAACTTACTGCTCCGCTGATAGCTGCAGGCGCGGCAGTTCCGGTAGCGGTTCATCCTCCTCCTCGTCGTCGTCTTGCGTCGCACTACAGTTCGAGTTGCGGGCGTGGTAGATCAAAGCATCGATCTTGTACAGCTCCGGGTAAACGTACTTCATCAGCTGGTCCAGCGGCAGCGTCTTCATACAGTCCATGGCGAAGACCCGATCATCCAACCGCGTACTAGTGCCCACGCGGAATGCGGGCTAAAGGAGGGATTGTTTAAGAAAGGTGTCTAATATAATATGAAAATTCTCGAAACTCACATGCTTGAGCAGCCCGAGGATATAGAGGGGCAGCAGTGCCAGGCTGCGCGGCGCTATCAGCTGACCAGACTGGCCGGAGGGCAGATTTTGTGCAATCTTGAATGCGTTGAACACGTCGATCGTGGCGTTGATGAAGGCGTCACGGGCATCCGACAAGTTGGACGCTATCGAACGGTCCACAGCCATTTTGGAGAGCAAGCCCACAATGGCCTCCGTATCCGCCGAGTGCATGACCTCCGGTAGAGATGCAGTCACCGGCAGGCATACCGTGTGCACCCTAATCCTGCGCTCTCCCTCGCTGTTGGTGTACAGCAGCGCCGCCTGGAAGCAGATCGTCTTCACGTCCGTGAGGCTCTCGTCGTAGGAGATCTGCATGCCGTAGCCGGCATCTGGATTCACGTTCGGCAGCGAAAGCAGATCCGTGGAGCGCACGAAGAAGTTGCCGTGGAATGTGTGCACCTGCAGGCCGCGCGTGCATCGGATCCGCATCACCGCCTCGAAGCCGATCTTGCGGGTCAGGTAGCGCTTGAAGCACGTCCGGAACGAGTCCACCATGTGCGGCTTGGTCTTCTGGTAGAGCGGGAAGTGGTGCACGCAGCCGCCGCTGTGCTTGCTGATGCCAGCTGCAAAGAGACCACATGGATAAGACGCGGGGCTTCTGGGTATTCCTTGTTACTTACATATGGTGGCCATGTCGCTGTACTGCTGGTTCATCAGGAAGAGGTCGCAGGCTATCTGGTAGCCGGAGCACTCGAGAGCGAAGCGCTTATAGAAATCGGTGGCCGGATTCAGGTGGGCCACATCCTTGGCCGAGCGGTTATTGGGATCCTCGCGCGGCTCCAGGGCGCCGGGTCCCTTGTTGGGAAGGCACGATTGAAAGACGGTGATGCGACCGCCAGATGCTTGCTGCACAGGTTAAAGTTCTCGATTTAGCTTATGTTTTACATACTCCCTAGGCTGGTCACTCACCATTAGCTTGAAGGCGACCTGCAGAGCAGCTCCCAAGGCGGAGCCCGGATCGTGGGTGTGGGCAAAGCGCTTGGGCAGCTGCTTGAGCAGGTCTCGCACCAATTCCTTGCACTCCTTCAGGTTAACCAGCAGACTATCGGGACGCGGAAGGAAGGGGTCCTCGATGTCGAGCAGCGTCATTTCGTGCGGCTGGTTGAGGCCCTCGGCCATGCTATAGAAGTGCACGAAGCTGTCGAAGCAGATGAAGCCCACCTGGGTGCGGGCGTCGCCGGGCATCTCGTCCAGGTGCCGGTTGAGCACCGCACACGCGGCCTCCAGATAGCCGCTCTGCTGCGCAATGATCGAGACGTCAAAGAGGAACAGGTACATGGCCGGCTGCGGCGGACGCAGCATGTACTCAGAGGGGGCAATAAACTCGATCGTGCTGGAGCGCACCTCGGGCCGACGAGTCACGTCACCGTACGTCTTCGTGGCCGGATCGAATTGGAAATCATCCGGCACTGCAAGGGCAAGGAAATTATCCATTAGTTGTGACGGATTGTCATTCAAGTCCAGCAACTTACATTCGTTGACGCGATAGCACAGATTGCACTTCCACATTTTGCTGTCCACAAAATATACAAAGGGATTGATGTAGGTGCGGCACAGGCGGCAGCGCACAATGTTGATGCACTGAATCACGGGCAGGCTCTGTGGGAGATCGATGCGGGGGGTTAGCGAAAGATTCCGACGAATACCCGGTATCCCAGACTTACATTCACATCGCGGAAGGGATGAATCACAATGCCCAGGGGCAGGCGCGACTTCTGCAGCAGCGAGTTGCTCTCGGGGATCTTGGTGAGCGTGCAGCGCATGATGCTCGGGCTGCAGTTAATGGACTCGTGGAACTGGTTGTGCAGCACAACCTTTGGCGGCGGAAGCGTTGCCGGCGACAGGATGTGCCGGTTTTGCATTAGGTCGATGGTGTCCTGTCCCCACAGCCGGCTGAATCCCTGCTGGGCCACGTTCAACGGAGCGGGAGAGCCAAAGCTTGCTGGTCCTGCGAGCTGTGGCTGCTGCTGCTGCTGTTGTTGTTGTTGTCCATAGGACTGGGGCGGCGCCAGGGGCTGATACTGCAGTGGGGCACCTGTGGGCTGCGTTCCGAACATTCCCGGCGGCGGAGGCTGCACTGCAGGAGGCGGCGGCTGCTGCATTGGCTGTGGCTGCTGCTGCTGCTGCGGAGGGGGAGGATACGCCTGGGCGTAGGGACTTGGCTGCTGAACCTGTTGTGTCGGAGCACTCTGAGGCTGAGCCCCTGCTGGCCAGGCTGTTCCCGGAGGCGGCGCCGCTCTTTGCAGATTGTTGTTCTGCTGGTTCTGCTGCTCAGTATTTGGCGGAGGCGGCACTCCATAGGAACCTCTCTGGGCAGCTAGCAGCGCGGGTCTGCCGGGCGCCGCTGCTGTTCCAAACATGTTCGACGGGTGCGGATCCATGTTTGGTGGCATCTGTCCACTAAACGGCGATGGCATGACATTTGGGACTTTGCCACTGGCCGGTCCTTTATCGTCGATGAACTGAGGCGGACGCGCCTGGGCCTGGGCCTGGGCCGAAGCCACGCCCACGCCCCTGAACTCCCTTTGCGCCATGGGCGGATACTGTTGCTGAGGAGGCGGGGCCGCCGCGGCTGCAGCGCCTCCATTAATCCGATTCGGGATCAAGTTCAGATTCTGCATACTATTCGTCAGATTGGCCACCGCCGGTTGTTGTTGTTGTTGTGGTTGGGTGGCTGGTAGGGGAGACGAACGCAGGCCCGATGCAGGCGGTAGGTGGCCTAACGCTGCAGCCGTAGGTCCTTGGCCATATGGTAGTTGTTGTTGCGGAGCTCCCAATGGCCGAGGTGACGCGGTGCGCGACGAATTGGCGCTGGACGCTCCGTTGCTGCCATTGGTGATGGGTCCGTTGACGTTGGCGTTGGTGGGCGGCGGAGGACGCAGGTGCGGTGGCAACGTGCTTGGCGGCACCGTACTGGGAGGCAATTGGAGAGGAGGAGCACCGCCAACAGCAGCAGATGTGGGCGGCAAGAACTTGCTCGCAAGGTTACCCGGATAAGCTGCTGCTGCCGGTGGCGCCTGCTGCAGCTGCTGTGGCTGCTTCTGCGCTAGATATTGTTGAGTCGCTGGCGGAGGTGGCTGCTGGTGCTGCTGCGGCTGCTGCGGCTGGCCTGCTCCTGGCAGACCGTTCACCAGATTGTTGCCGTTCAGAGGGACCGGCGCATGGGCGGGAGGCACGAAGTTTGGGTTGTATGCCGACATGCTGCTAATTCATATGTTCGCGCGTTCTGAAAAGATGGAGAGTAAGGTTTAGGTTAGACGCTATCTTATCACCCGAAGGTTGCTGCCGACACTAGAAATTAAGTTTTATCTTATCGTTCAATGCCGAAATACGAGTTACATGCGCGCCGCCCCGTGGAAGGTGCTGAGCCGAACGTGCAGCTGATAGCCCTGCCCCCGATCAGTCTCGGATGCAGGTAATTGCACTCGTATCGAGTGATACCGCAGCACGGCGGAATGTGGAAGCTATCGTCGAAGCCGTCACCATTGTACATATGCAAATACGTCGGGCAAGTGTTTACAGAAGTGTGTGCGCCGCTGTCTACGTCAACAGCAAGTCGGAAATAAGCTGGAATTGTATCACATTCGGCTGTTTAAACAGCTTCGACAGCAGCCCATTGCTGGGCTAAGCTTCAAGACCGCCGATGAGCACAGACTGCGTTGTGCGTGCGTGTGTGTGCGCGCACGATGTGCTTGACCTCGTCAGCAGAAGCGATCGCTAATAGGTGAGCCAAAGGCCAATTGGGGCGGGGGTGCCTTTGACCCAGTTGGCTGCGGAAGCAGGAAGGAACTGCTGGCTCCTCTGCCTCTGACTCAGGCCCCCTGCCAGATAACAAAGCGAATTTTTGATGACGTTGTCGGGAGTCAGACCCAACCCTCTACTACCTCGGCTCCTGCTGTCCGCCCCAATTAGTTGCTATTAGGCCGTATCGAGCGTAGACTCCGTATCAAATATTCACTTATCACCTTTCGGAGCAGTCTCCAGTGGCATGTACACCGTAGCTCTTGACCAACCACCAGCACTTGCACTTTGTAGTTGCTCTTCTTCTTCCGCCCTTGATTGGCGATTTTGCTGCGGGCGCACGCTGACTGCGGGCTTTTCCGCTTTTCCCTTCGCGGAAATACACGCGCGAGCTGCGGGTTCTGCTGGCTGGACACCTTTCCTGGGGATTGACTTCAATCCCTGGCAGGTAACTGGCTCCGCAAACGGGAATTAAACGATTTTCACGGCACTTTTCGTCACTCTCTCTCGGTCCGAACTTGTCGCCCTTACTCTTGTTCTGGCACTCTTCGCGTGCTCCGGTTGACTGCGGACACTGCCTGGTTACGGGGGCGGTGCTGGGGCGGGTTTTATGTTTTGTTAATTATACTATTAAGAAATGCAAACTTTTTTGCATTTTCAGAGAACAAAAAATTTTGAGGCCACGTCAATTGGAGTGACCAGACCGTGTCAATGCGTTTAAAATGAGGGATTTTGTGGGGGATTTTTCTTGGTTGTCGATTTAAGGGGGTGGAAGTTATCGATTTCCGATGAGTCGATTTCGATTAACGGTAGTTGGAATTTGAAATTTGTATTCAGCGGAGAAATTTTGAAATGCTTTAAATTAAAATTTACCTTAAAAATTGAATTAAAAAAGCATTATTTTGCTGTAAGAACAAATCGCTTTATTTTTGCTATAATCGTATCTGGGCTCCATTACAATCAATTGTTTGGGTATTTTGCTCTATTTCTCGTTTAACACGTTGGTTAAAAATGAATTCGAAAAAATATATACAAGTTCGGTTGGCGGCTACAGGCGCCCGTGTCTCCGGGGATTCTAGTTTCGTTTAGTCTACAGGTTATCTAGTTCGTTAAATATTTACTTTAAATAAATATCGAAGCGTATTTACTTTATTCGTTTCATTTGCGTTAACTTTGAGTGAGAGTATTTGGTAGCTTTGCAGTGGGTGTAGTGTCTGTCTTCGCTTGTAGATTGTAAACTAGATGTAAAGGCTACAACGTCTTTGATTGGCTTAAAGAGTTGGGCTGGTTGGTTTTATTTGCTTTATTACAGTATATAGTATAGGTATAGTGTGTGTTCTTGTGGGACTCGTAGCGGGTTGTTAGTAAAGCTTTATAGTTTGTGACATTTGTGGAATTCGGAACATAATACTAAACGTGTAATTGTATTTGATTTAAGAGCTATGCAATCGGGTAAATCATTGTGCACCGTGTGTGTCCGTGTCCCTGTGTTGTGTCTTGGGGTGTTGGGGACAAGCGTTAAAGGCAGTATCCTATCCATCCGTTAGATACGCGCGTGTCGGTATTGTATTTCGTCTATAGCAGAGTCTTTTATTTCAAAAATAGAGTTTCTATCCTTAAATCACTATTCATTTCGTAATCTACAACTTTTGATATATCCCATAATGTGTGTGAGTGTTGGCTTCCGCCGCTCCTCCTCCTCATTCTCTTGTTTGTTGCTAGTTTAGTAGATGTTAGTTAGTTATGTAAAAGGTATATTGAATAGGTGTCCTTCTGTGTTGGTTTGCAGCTTACTGCGATTGCCTTTGAAACACACTAGTACTTAGAAGTAAATAATAATAATCATCGTTAATTGTGTGTAGAAACTGTGAGTGTTCTTTGCTCGACTCGCGTTGCAACCTTATGAGCGGAGCCTTTCCTCCTGGATATTCGTGTGTATATTATTTACAATTAATAAACGGGACGCCGACGTCTTTTTCCTTTTCTGTTTGTTGCTCTTCGTTTCCTGCATTCGTTACGTTGTATCGTCAGTGTTGAGAGGTTTGCGCACTTGTGGAATTAATAAACATATAGTTGAGGCTCGTTCTTGATATGATCCATATATATATAGACGCAGTTGCTGGCATTATCTCTTGGCCTCCTTCTCCTGCAGATACATGCGCTGGCTCAGCGGCTTCGCGTAGATCCAGTTGTCGCCCACGGGCTTGAAGTGCTGTCAAAGAATCATTTGTACTATCTACACGGACTACAGTGGATGCGGATTACCTTGTGCTCCCAGGCCAAGTCGTACTCCTTGCGCACCTTCGCCTGGTCACGCTGGTGCTGCTCCACCACAAATTTGGCATTGGTGGCGCGCTCGATGTCGTTGAACCTGCGGAAGAGCAACGGACAAAGAAAGATCAGATTATTCCGCAAATCGGGTTCGGGGGGGTCAGAAGAGATAAGTGTGTTCGGTGTGCTGTTTACTTGAGTCCCGCTGTCACTTCCTTCCAAACTCGTCGCGATTCGTACTCATCCTGCTCAACGATTGGTCGAACTTGTTTCTTAAATATGGGTATGCGATTTACGTCGACGAATACTTCGGTTTTCTAGAAAATTCAAGAGATTCATTCATGATTGGGTTTCGGCTCGGGGTCTAATTCAGAGAACGCACAACAATCAATCATATATTATATATGTATATCATAGATGGCAACAATCAATTTACTGGACAGACAGGCAAATGGGTTAGGTTCGATTTTCTAGACAAACAAAGTAAACACACAGAGGAAATGCTCCCAAAACTATTTAAGAGAAAAGCAGAAGAATCGTGGATAGTAAGTAGAGGCTGAGGTGGTGGGGATGTTGTGTAGTTGTTATTGAGGTTATAGAGGATGTGGCTGCCAACTCGGGGGGTTGTTATTGTGGCAGCGTTCGGACGTTGTAGGCGATGGGGGAAGAAGTACACAAAAAGGTTCAACATTTACGGTAACATTAACTATCTACAATATGCAAAGTGTAACAAGGGCTACTCACATTCTTGTCGTGCCACTTGGCCTCCATCAGGCCGCTCCACTCGCCGGCAATCGAGACAAAAGGCTTCTTCTCACTGGGAGCATAGACCTACGGATATACCGGAGTTAGAAGTCAGTAGTTAAGAGCGTTAAGTCGTAGTCAGTCACCTCGGCCGAGACCTTGTTGCGCTTGCCGCCGTAGAAGGGCTTCGTGAGGAACTCGACGTTGGCATAGTAGCCCGTTTGCGGGCACTTGATCTCCACCGAGCCGCCCAACTCAATCCAAGGCACCGTTAAAATGGACCTGTCACACGACCAGAAAAACTTTAGAGATTAAGAACTCAGATATCGGGAAGGCTTCTTTTCCTCACCTGCCATAACCATTGGGAAAGGTCACTATGTATTCCTCGCTGCGATCCACCAGAGTGACGACGCCCTCGCCGATGTTGTGCACGCCAATCGAGAGGCCCAAGAACTTGGATTTGGTCCAGACGTGGGCGGCAAACGTAATTTTCTTGTTGTAGTGCTCCGCGTAGAAGGCAGAAACTGAAATGGAAGTTGAATTAAAGGATGAGTAACTCGTTCGCATTAATAGCTTTAATTTTCATTACTTGGCGGATGGTGCGACACCTGCTCCGCTAAGAAGGTGAGTTGATCCCGCCGGCACCAAGGCACGGGGCCATCGCGCACCTCCTGGGCATCGTGGGTTTCACCTGGAATATCATCACATCATAAAAAACGAACTCTCTTCAAGACAAAGCCATTATTATTCAGTACTAACCCGGAAGGTCCCAATGGCACTGGAAAACTTCGCCCAGAATGGGATTGTAGGGCTTCTTGGCCACCGCGCTCTTGCGGCCCGCATGGTAGGCACTCATATACCAACGGCAAACCTGGACAATTCTATCGCGTGGATCGTCCAACTCCGCGATTCTGGGGGTGCGAAAGGAAGACCTGCAATTAGTCAGATTCTCGAAGCCCACTCGATCGATACTTACTTCACAAACAGGTCCGGATGGGCAAAGTAGTCGGCGTACATCTCCAGCAGCGAGCGGCGCTCCAGAATGAAGGTGGGCAGCACCACCTTGGTTAGGTCCATGCCAATCTTCACCTGCGACAGCAAGTGCGTGATCATCGAGCCGTGCGCCTCCATGCTGAGGTCCGTGTCCTCCTCCTCCTCGTACAGGGCGTCGTAGTCGATGCCGTTGTCGTAGCTGGCACTTCGGGAACTCGCCGCGGTTCTGGCCGTCTTAATGCTAATATCCGCATCGGCCAGGCTCTCCTCTATCTCGGGCAACAACTGGGGGGCAGCCGCTTCGGCCGGTGGCAAGGCCTCGGCATTGGCGAAGCCATCCGGTCCCTTTTCATGGGTGGGCGATGTGGTTTCCGCGAAGCCGCGCGTTGCGCTGCGAAGGAAGGGAAATCAGGACTTGTTGATTAGGATAAGGATTCGGCGCTGGGCATAAGTAATGTCCCAACATAAATCCTCCAGCGTGATGTCAGCCTGCCTGCCTGCCTGCCTGTGTCAGTGCGTGTGCGTCACTGGGGACTAACATCAGCTTCCGCAGCCTCCCTAGCTTCCTCCTCCCCATACAGCTGCGCGTTTTCCTCACTGTTGCTTGCTTCATTTACAATTTATGAAGGAAAACACTTACAGCGACCTGGCACATATACACATACACATATATATGCACACTTCCTCACCTCAGGCTCACACGTCGCACCCACTTCTTGAACATGGCGTGGGAGATGCTGGCCGGATGCAAGCTTCAGTGCAGCTTCGGCCCAGTCAGCTGCATAACTCCAGCAGCGGAAGCACTGAGAAATCGAGAGCCGCTCCGAAAAACAAGTAAAACTACTGAAAATGACAAACTCGGAGTGGGCTGGGGGCCACCGTGCACCCTAACGAGCGCTCTGACACTGCGAGTCGATGACGAACGAAACTACAACTGACAGGCAGGCACACACAATGGCGACTTGAACTACGACTAGGACGACGGATGACGAAGCGAACAGCCGACGACGACGACGATGGCAACGCGAGCCTGCCGCCGTGTCAGCTGTGCCAGCAGGCGTTCCGACGGGAGTCGGGGCAAACGGGGGAGGTCCTGTATTTATTATTTACACGCGACTTGGCCGAAATTACTGGCTCCTGGCCTCCCCCCGAAAACTGCGACTGCGACGAACTTCGGGCACTGCATTTTGCATGCGCTGCCCAGGCGCATGCGCCTCTCAGGCACCGCGGCGGGTTGAGGCTGAGGACTGAGCGGCTAAGCGGCTGTAGGGACTGGGGGGTGGGTATTGAGGGGGCAATGAATGCGTAATTTTAGCACACGGCTCATATGGCCAGCACGCTTGCCGGCTGCCGCATCGCATCTGTGATTGATGGCCAGTCGGCACACTTGGTCAAGTGGCCTGCCTTGGTTTCAGCTACTTAGATGTACATGTGCTAAGTGGTCCACTCACCAGCCAATCGGGGAGCTGCCAAGGCTGGTGAAGGGATCGTCGTAGGCATCGTAGAAGTCCTCCTCGCCCTCGCTGCTCGAGTAGGAGGTCTCCGGCACAACCAGGCCCAGCGGAGCGGTGGTGGCTGTCCAGATTAGAGGTATAAATTCGATTAGCCCCTTGACCCTGGACTATTAACCTATCGGAGATAACAAGGCACCGAGAGCACTCACCGTTCTCAGTGGCCGAATCCTCCTCATCGTCGCCCGGCTCTCCCTTACCATGGCCCTCCAGGGGCACCTTGAGTCCGCCCGACTGCAGGTTGTTGTTGCTGCCCGTGGTGGCAGCTCCACTGGCCGAGGAGCTGGTCGAGGCAGTGGCCGGCGGCCCGTTGTAGATACCATTGATGGGATGGGCCATGTTCTTGGCAATCTGCAGGCTGACAATCGAGTGCTTGATGTGATCCAACATGGCCTGGAATGAGAAGGGGGATGAGCGAGTTGACCGAGCGGCAAAGGCAAAAAGCGAAACCTTCGACATGGCCTCGCCGAAGTTGCCTGAGGAAGTGAGCAGCTGCCGCGTTTCAAGTCAGCTGCTGGACGAGTGACTTTCTCTCAGGCTCTTGCATCTGGCCGCCGACGCCGACTAACCCTGAACTTGCATTGGAAATCGATATGGCTGGGACCCAGTGGGCCTGGGAACTCGTGTCGGCCGGCAAAAACTCCGTTCGGGAGAACAAAAGATTCAATGTCTCGCCGTTGGACTTTCTAAATTTCTCGCCCATAGATTGTTTTTCGTCCTTGTGCTGTTTGGGAATGCAGAACACAAACAAAAGGTATAGCGCCCTGTCGCTCCTCGACCCTGGCTTAACCAGCATCGACGAGATTATTGCCCAGTTCGAGGCTTACAAGAGGAGCCGCCGGCAGGAGCAGCAAGAGTTTGAGCAACAGCTGAGGAACTTAAACTTGAACGCAAACTTCGATGAGCTCAACGCGAACATGGACGACTTACGGGTGGGGCTGCAGGAGCTGCAGATACTGCAAAATCACCAGCAGCAAAGGGAGCTTGATGCCATTGAGCCGGCTCCCTTGGAGGAAGGAGTTTGCTACCAGCAAGAAGAGGACCAGGACAGGGAGTCGGCCCAGTTGGCAGTCGGCAGCGGGGTGAGCCAGTGCGTTTACCACGACTGCCAGCGACGCGTCGATAACCAGCTGCTGCTGCTGCACTACCTCTGCGACCACCACCAGTCGGACTCCTACTGCCTGTCGGTTCTAGAGGGCGAGCAGGCGGTGCTCTCTTTCGAGCCGCAGAGTGGCGTCTTTCGGGTCAATCAGGTGCTGGGTCTGCTGGCCTACGGTGGCAAGCTGGAGCAACAGTTCGGCGTGACTCAGCGTCGGCGGAAGTTCTACAACGCCTTCTTGCCGGACCAACACTCGCACCTGGCGACCCACGTCCCGGTTGTGGTGCTCATGTGCCAGACAGCGTCCAATGTCGTTCTGCAGAGCAAGGAATTCGAGCAAAGCGATGCTTGGTTGTCGGATAATCAGAGGGACACGGTTTTCGTCATCTGGCTGGTGACGCCCAGCGACCGACATCGGCTGAACGCCACGCTCAGTCTGTGCGGCAGAGACGCCGCCATTCGCAGCACCACCGTAGTGGGTGTTCGCCAGGTTAGTCACTGCCAGGACACGGCCTGCTTCATGACCGTCGATTCCAACTACTGGCGGCTGACGTACAACCAAATGGAGCGGCTCACGAACCAATTCCGCGACGAGCTTCAGCTGGAGATCCGACTCACGGAGCCAGTTTAATCGAACTACTGTCCCTATGTCCATTCCCACTACTTCCCACTACTCACACTCGCGTTGTCCTGCAGCGCCTTGCACTTGGCCTGCTCCGCCGGATCGGTCAGCTCCGCGATTCGTTTGTCCAGCAACTGAAAATAAAAAGGAGAAAGAAGCAAATGTGACGCCAAATTGCATAATATGCCTGCATAACACAGCAGGTCGCACACTCACGTCCGTCTGCTCAATCATCAGCTGGAGGTAGGCATCCGCCTCGGAGACGCGGCGCGCCAGCAGCTCCAGGTGGTTCGTTCGCCTGCCCCCGGCTCCGCTTCCGCCGACGCCAACGACTCCGGCTCCGGCCGCAGTGTCCCACAAACGCGAGCGATTCGCGTGGCGACGAATGGTGTCCTCCAGTCGGCGAACCCACTGCTCTCGCTCCTCGCTGTGTCGCGCCTGCAAGCGTTTAGAAAGTTGGCAAGTTTCTGGTGAGTTGGTATTGGGAAAAAGTTTTATCGTTACATCAAGGCAACAAGGCAAAGTCAAACAAAAGGATGGAACGAACGTGAGGGCCAGACAGAGGTTTCTAGGTCGCTGGCCGGATACCCTGCCTCGAGCAACAGAGGCCCGGAAACAGCATACTTTGGTCGCCACGCGGCCACTGAATGGATTTATCCATTTGTTTTTCATGCCAAAGGTACGCACTAGCTTGACTAAATATGCCATTTCGTTTGCGCAATTTCAGCTTTAATTATATTTTCAGTTTGCTATTTCGCAAAAGAAAGAGAACAACATATTTTACTTGCAAATACATAAAGTCAAGAAAGTTAAGGAACCCAAATACTCTTTAAGTAAGGCAATAAATTAAAACTGGATTATTGAAATTATACATTGTTAGTCAGTAGAAGAGATATTGGTTTACGAGTAAAGCCTATACTTTGAGCTACACTTTAATTAATTTTAGGCTTTTGGGGTCTTCATTTTGAATTCGTGTGTACTTCGGCATGAATATTTGATTTCTTGTTGGTCGAAATTGGGTTTAAATTTCGTCGAATTCCAGCTGCTACTTGCTCACCTGAAAGTGGAAGGTCTTGTGATCCACGGTGATGGTGAACGTGTTATCCTCCTGGTCATCTATCCCGATCAAGGCATCCTTCAAGCGCACACAGCCCCGCCGCACGCCCTTCATCATCTTCTCCTTCGACTGGAAAACAGAGAGAGTTGAGTGATTGGAATCAGTTGTGCGCTCATTAAATGTCAGCTCAAGCTGAGGTTTCAATTAATGAATTCAAATCGGAGCTGGGTGCGCCATAAAAGCAATGGTCGCGGTACGGCTCGCGTTTAGAAGTGCGCCAGCGCTGCGGAACGACAAAACGTGCCGAGTTCTGGAGCTGAGACACCGAAGGCGCCAAGGAAACCCCTCAAAAGGAGCAACATGGAGGCGGCAACAAGTGAGCCTCTATTGATCGGGATTGAGTCAATGTTTCAATTCGAATTGCAGGTGCTAGTCGAGTGCCCGCCGTGGCGCATCCCGCCGTGATGTCTGATCCCTGGTTCATGCTCGCCGTGCTGGGGGTCTATCTGTACTTTGTCACCGTTGTGGGTCCACAGTAAGTGCAAAGTGCCTCGATTCCCTCGGGTTTACTGATTGGATCGCCATTAGCAATTCCGGGAGTTGCTTTTCAGTCACCTTTAATCCCTTGCTCACTTCCAGATTTATGGAACTTCGGAAGGCTTATGAGCTCAAGAAACTGATAATGGCGCACAATGTGATCCAGGTGGTGTCCTGCCTATATGTCCTCAAAGAGGTTGGTAAACTGACACTAAACAGGAACATCTAATTGCTACGGAGCGTCCCTATCAATTGCCAGGTGTTTTTCATCACGGACAACGCGGTGCAGTACTTCTGGGAGTGCCGAGATTTCGGCAAGAGTCAGGAGCACGTGCGCCGGCACTTCGAGCTGGCGCACTTTCTCTTCTGGCTGAAGCTCTCCGAGCTGGTAGAGACCGTGATCTTTGTGCTGCGCAAGAAGCAGAACCAGGTGTCCAAGCTGCACATCTTCCATCACATTTCCACGGTGACGTTGGTGTACGTGATGATACACTTCAATGAGAACGGTGAGCGGATCCACAGAGGCACGACCTGTGTACTAATGCTCCACTGATCTCTACCCGCAGGCACCGCTGCCTACTTCTGCGTCTTCCTCAACTCGATTGTCCACGTCTGCATGTACTCCTATTACTTTGTGGCGGCGGTGGCCGACAAGGACTTCGTGCGGACCCTGACGCCCGTCAAGAAGGGCATCACGGTGATGCAGATGACCCAGTTCGCCTTCATCCTCGTCCAGGTGGTCTTCCAGCTGGTGCTGTGCGGCATTCCGCGCTTCGTGCTCTACTACTACACTGCGGTCATCACGGCCATGTTCTACGGCTTCTACGACTTCTACACGACCTCCTACCAGAAGAAGAAGCGCCAGAAGAGTCTGACGACGCCCAACTAAGCCCCCAATTGGACGCAATCTCGAAATAAAGGCGAACGAGCCACCAACAAGTGTGCGTGTGCGAGTGAGTGTGTGCGTTTGTGTCTCCGTATCCGAATGTATCTAGCTGGCGCAGATAAGATAAGGGGGCCGCTGGGTGCGATAAGGAGGGGTTAGTAATGGAGGAGCCGCTGCACCCACTTACCGTGTAGTAGGAGAGCAGGCCGGCGTTCTCGTCCAGCACGAAGAATCGGTACTGCCAGCCCTTCATCACGTTGGTCCACTTGCTCAGCGTGCCCTCCAGCGTGCCGGGACTGGCACTGAGCCCGGCAGCACCTCCGCTCGCGCTGCCGGCGCCCAGGCTGGGCGCACTGCCAGTGGTGCTGGCCATGTCCTCCAAGTCCCGCGACTCCGCCACGGTCTCCCCCGCCGTTCCTCCACCGACCTCGTCGCCTTCGTCCTCGTTCTCGTCGCCGGGAGCGTTCCGTGCCGCTGGCGTGCGCTTGCCTCGTTCCGGGAGCAATCCCTGTCCAGGAATGGGTGATGACGCAATGCTGCTCCACGAACTCGCCCCACAATCAGGTCTCTCGGCCTCAGCTCAGCTTGAAATTTTGCAAAACAAAGCGATTCTGGAGCTCAGTGTTGCCAGATTGTAGAGGTGTAAAAACATCGATTAAAAACATCGATACATCGATATTAGTTCATTAAGTGTGCGTTTCAATAATTTAAAAAACAATTATTTAGTTTTTTAAAACATCGATGTCTCCATACAGATTGCCAATTTGACTTTCCCCCTAAAAAAATCTCATAAAGGTACAATTTAACCCTAAAAAATACAGAGCCAGATTTGAGGGGAAAAGAAAGAGACTTTTATCGATCATTTAAACCTATTCGATAACATTGCGCTGTGCGCCAAGTTTTAAAATTAAAATGCAAAATTTGTCTGAGCAATTGGAGTTCTTCCAAAACCACGTATTAAGTACCCGATGAATTGGAGATTATTCCGAAATACATAATTTTAAGTTTTTAACCCCCATTTAAAACTCATTGCAATACATAAACCGATATTTTATTCGCTGCCTTTCAAAACAAATGATTTAGGCTTCTAATCAACAGCACCAACTAAAATCTAGAAGACTTATCGCTAAATAACGGCTATAAACTACGGCTTGGGGCAGGGCGAATCTTTTGGTGTCAAGCACTTAACTAAGCTAGCAATGCATCCAGACGCGGATCCTAGCCCGCGAAGAAGCACCTGTAGAGCATATAGAGGATGCCGAAGATCCAGATGCCCTTGTACACCTTGTCCACGACCCACATGCTGGAATAAATAGAGTTCGGAATCAGCATTGGAGTTCTATGAAAGATATATCATCAAATTAATACTTACACCTTCATGTGCCGCCTGGCTGCCGGAATGGACTCGTCCGATTCCTTGAGGATCAGGCGACGGGCGCAGAGGACACAGTTGGTGAAGTAGTCGATCAGGTCGAGTTCGATCTTCTCGATCACGTAGGTCCGCCGCTCCTTGTTGTTCATCAGCTTCCGCAGTTTCACTGCCTCCGTGTTGTCAAAGTTCCAAACGTTGTTCGCATAGTACTCGAACACCTCGAATCCCTTGAAGATCCTGTTCTGGACGCGACACAGGACGGGCGGATAGCGAAGCAGCCAGAGCAGGGCGTCCACAAAGAGGGCCGGCATCCACTGGAAGAGCACCATGCAGATGTAGTGCACCCAGTAGTTGGACTTCATGGAGCCACCCGGATACCAGGCCACGCCGTTTAGCGGCACCTTGTTCTCAATCACCCAGCGGCCCAGCTCGATGATCTCCGCCCAGGACACCTTGATGTCGTTGGAGGAGGTCATGTGAGCCACCCGGTTGGTGGTATCGGTGCCAGCCGTGATGTTCCGCCAGCTGGCCACCAGGATGCCGTTCACGGCCACATCAACGGGCAGGAAGTCGCCATAGCCCGAGGAGTTGCAGTACATGGTGCGGATGACACCCTTTCCGGCTCCAATCAGCAGCCCAGTGGGTCCGTTAATGTTGTCAGTCCAGCCGGGAATGGGCTCCTTCCAGATGGGGATCACGATCGAGGGCCGCAGGATCACGGCTGGCAGCTGGTCAAACTTCTCCACCACCAGTGCCTCCGCCAGCGACTTGGTGTACGCGTACGTGTTGGGTATGTCCCCGAGCACCTTGCGCTCAATGGTGGCCACCTCGTCGTCCGTCAGCCACTCGCAGGCCTGCATCACCTTGTGCGGATTTGCCGGAGGATCGTAGGGCTTCTCGTACAGCGTCTTCACGTGCAAATGACAATAGGCCGTGGAGCAATAGGCAAAGAAGTCCAGGTGCTTCAGAGTCTGGGCCAGATCCAGCATGTACTTGGTGCCACGAGTGTTCATGAAAACGGCGTTGCGAAGAGGTTCATCGAAGCTGCAAGGAGTTCGGGAGTTGGGACAAGTGTTTTACTAACTTAGTTAGTTAGTTAGTTCTTAGTTTTAAAAACATTTTTTTTAGTCAAAAGCGTTAAAAGCAGTAAAAAGGCCATTTCCGACATTTTTAAACAGACTAAATGTATACAATATCTGCAGCTAAGATCTGTATTTATCAATATCGTTTGATGGAATTGATATATATATCTTTAATTTTCAATAAAAAATCAAATTTTAGTAAACTAAATATGATAATTCCATAAAATCCTCGTAACTTACCGCACTGTCGCCGCGCAATGGTATACAATGGAGACCTCCTGGCGCAGTGTCTCCAGATCCTTCTCAGAGATGCCCAGGCCTGGAGAAAGGACATCACCGGCTATGGCCACCACCTGCTGCAGGATGTGCTCCTCGCCGCGCAGCTGCTTCACCTGGTCGAATAGCTAACCACACAAGCGTTCCAAGTTCATTAATATCGTAAGTCGAGCAATAAGTTCTCATGATTCTCATAATTTCCAAAACCCTCCCCCTGCTTACCACATTCTGGAATATATCCTTGATGCGCTCCTGCGGATCCTTGCCCTTCTTGGGGCGAATTAGCAGATAAATGCGCTTCAGGCCGCCGCACGACCTGCACGAATTAATAATATTGCATAAGCGAAGGGTCAATTGGGATTAATGGGGGCCACGCATGGACCAGCTGGCTAGCGCCCGACGCAGCTCGGCTCCGCCCACTCACCGTAGCAGCTTCTCGACCAGGACCTTGCCCAGGAAGCCAGTGCCGCCGGTAATGAACAGGCTGCGTCCCTTGAAGCACTCCGCAATCCGATCCACCTCATTGTCGTCCACCTCACCTATGGTGCCCAGGTCATCCTTTTCGTAAACGAACTTTGGCTTCGCAGTCATCTCTGATGGCTTCTGGAAATGCATAAATAAATATTAAACAAAATATATGACATTAAATACATTTTTAAACAAAAAAAATAGGAATAGCTTCCTAATTTGTTTAAAGAGCGAATTTCCTTAAAAAATCTTGGAGATAGATTTAGAAGTTTAAGGTAAGGATCGATAGAAATCATTTTTAAAATCGATTTTTTTATTCAAAACATCGAATATTTTCCAGCTTTAATCGAAACGGGAAAAGGTTTTACGGATCTAACGGACTTGTCAAGGGAATGACTTGAACATTTTAAATACACCCACAATTATTAAGTTTTTAGCATGATTGTGCATTAGTTCTGTCCGTAAAAAAATGATTTCTAGTGTTGATATTGTTACGATATTCCCATGTTCAGTTATGGTGCGAGCACGTAACGACCGTCGCCGTCTCCGCCAAGTGCACTTTTAATTTCAGTTGATCTTGGTCGTAAAGTTGTCCGAGCCACATGTGAGGCAACCAGGCAGCCAGGCAACCAGTTGGCCTGCGGAGCGACAATTGCAGATCGGATTAGGCCATGCTTGGCCTACTGCCTGACTGGGTTTCTGAGTGTCAACGCAGTGACCATCGCGTCGAGTGGGCAAGCGGAGCGACACCAATTTTGAGTTACGGCATCAATTAAAAGCATTGCAAAATCCGCGTCTTGGATATCTCGCCATGAGCTTGTCGCGAGCGCTGGAGCATGCCGAACTCACTCCCGATCCGCTCGGTGTCCTTCGGTTTCCATTTCAGTTATAGCTCCAGCTCCACTTCCAGTTCCTACTCCACCAGGCCGCCACGGAAACCTGATTGAAAGCCGTTTGTCCGCTGACACATTGACCCGCATCCGACGAATACGCCTGGCTATTAGAAGGCGTGGACTTGGACCTGGGTTAACAGGCTGGACTGGCACCTATAATCTTCTGGCTGCCGGATCAGATCATGGGCAGCCGCTCCATGAGATGAGGCGACAAATGAAACTGAAACCGGAGCCCGCATTTGTCTGGCCATAAAAACTAAGCATCAAAGTGCGACTTTAATTTCATTGGTACACTGCGGGGAAAAACATTCAGTTTAGACTGGTTTTAATTGAATTGGGCGTGCTCAGGCAGGTAGGGGGAACGGAAGCCGAGTCGTCTTTGTTTCTTAATTTTATAGTCAAGTTCTTGATAATTAAATTTGTTTACAGAAAATGAATAGTGTTTACTGTTAGGTACCTTTATATTCCAGAGCACCTTTTAAAATTAAATAGAGGGTCGAAATTTGGAATGCAAATGTATCCGCAGCTTAAGCAATATCTATTATTTATTTAAAAACTTGAGATATTTATTTATAATCAAACTATTGTTAAAATTACAAACTGAAGAATTGAACAGAAAAGGAAAGTATCTTTACGAATTAATTACAGGGGAATTAATCGAACTTTTGTGATGACTTCTGTTAGAAAAAACCGATATTAAATCGATCCTTGTAATGTTTTTACTGTTGCTAAATTGTAGATCATAACATTTTCATTTTAACGTTTCTATCTACAATTTAATAATAATTTAAATCTGAACTAAAAACAAATCTCATAAAATCTCTTTTACGTTTCCTTTAACTTAACACTTCTCATAATCTTGCTGTGTAGTTGTTATTGGCCAACAAACAGTGGCTGAATGTCTTGGGCCGAAATTAAAAGCGCTAATCGCTTTAGCATTGGCACAAGAATGGAAAGCCTGCGGCCAAGATCGGAGCCATTAAGCCTAGTTCATTGCTGAGAGACCATAAATTCAGTTTGATACCAAAGACTGCGGCAGCGAACGTGTTTTTTGAAAGTGAAATTTCGGAATCTGGCACGGCACAGGGCAGACATGTGTTAACCCCACCGGGAGATTGCCTCACAGTTCAGCTTAGCCCCGCCTGACCCTCTCGCTTATCTTGGGCAGTCCAGTAGCCCAGCAATTATTTCCACTTCGAGATCAGAGAAACGGCATCAAAACTCCCCTTAAGGCCCGACCAAGCGGCGATAAAACGATTCCCGGCCAACTGCCAGTCATGGGAACCACAATTTATGTAGCACTTGACGCCGAGATTGCATGCCTGGCGACAGCTGCACTCGCTGGAGAAGCTGGAGAAGAATGGGGGAGCAGGCGGAGCCTGGATTTCCCAGTTTTCCAATTGGGAAATAGCCGAAAAAATATTTATGCCTTCTGCTACGTGGAGTGGCTTTTCTTCTCCTGGAGCCTAACCAGTTTGGAGCAGGCGCAGATGTCAACAAAGCGATAATAAAATCAAAGAGTGCATTAAGTGGAGAAAATAGTCACGAAGTCGTGCTGGTATTTCAGTTATTTCAGTATTTCAAACAGATACAAATACACAGCCAAGGACTTCTCCTTGAGTCTCTGTCGCTTCATCGGTTTTAAGCTCATTAAAATAAATCCATAAACATTGGCCAAGAGCCTTGGACTGCGTCTTAATCAGATGGAAAGATGGGCTTGCTCCATTGACAAACTGCTAACAAATTTTAGTGACACACTAAAGCTCGAGCTTCTGTTTTAATTAATTGCTTAACATATTGGGTTTTTTTTCGCACCTTCACTTGGCAACAGCGGCGGACCCTTTCGGACTGATAGATAGATAGATAGATGCACGGATATCTAGATAGTTTTCGAGCCGCAGATACTTTTGGCTGACCCGCGCTCACCGAATGCTAAACACAAACTGATCGGACCTGGCTGCGGAACTAACGAAAAGAGGCTCGCTAACTCAAAACAAACCTAATGGAAAATAAAACGAAAACGACTTCAGGCCAAACTATGTATATCGGCGTCGGCTAGCTGGGATCCGAGAGATCTCTCGGAAACTAGCTGCTGAGCCAGTGCAGCGGGGCGAGAGCGAGACTCGAGCAGTGACACCACACCACACCACACACGAACCCGGGCCAAACCTGGCCTGCAATGAGCAAGGGGGCTTCCCCCCCCTGAAAACCCACCTGGCCCCGCTTAACCCCTGAGAGGCAACAACGGTCAGGGGTTGGACTACTACTGTGCGACGCGTTCTCACTCTAAGCAAGCGCTAGAGATCTCCAGCTTTGTTCACCTGTTTAACCAGAGAGCTTCTCAACTCATCATCTCAGTGGCGCTGCACTTGGCACATGATGCAACTGCAACTGCTACTGCTACTGCAGTTCGAAATTGAATTAAAATCACCACGCGTTGCGCATACGCAGTGTGTGCCCACGCATTAGGGAAATCATTCAGAAAGAGGGGAAAGGGGCTGGTTACACTGCCCTGCCATTAATGCCACCGAACCGGATCGGCGGGTGGGTTGGTGGGTGCAACGGCGAAAAGTGGAAAAGTAAGCCTGCTTTATGGCACACACATAAATCCCCATTGCGCGCCGGCCGTTAATTAGACGCAGACGGACCTTGTTAGTTACAGTTGTTGGCCAGCGGATGAATTTGAATCCGAATCGGAGTCACAGCGCAGAAGCATGGCCAGAAAGAGGAGCTAGCGACAATTTGACAATGGCATTGACATCGAAACATCGTCGGAGTAGCAGTTACTTTATTCGTTGGCTTTATTTTCTGCCAGGGCTGCGGCTAATCGGACTAATCGAACTCTGGCCAAGACAAGAGTGGAGGTGGAATGATGAGGAGTCACAGCATCATCAGCTGATGGCCTGACCTTTGGCCATCTCGCCTGACCCTCCGTTTGAAATTTGGCCAAAAAAATAAGCCATATCTACGAGTGATTTGTATTTTAAATATCATTATTTGTAGTCACTCGTTTCATCGGACTCAACGGGTGGGGTCTAGGGATAAAATCTACTAATTGCTCCTCTTATAACCTAGAAATTAGCTTAACTTCAGTCTAAATCATCACAGATTAGATGCATGTGGACAGAAGGCTCTCTGATGGTGAGAAGAAATATTGCCTAATCGTATCCTCTATCTAACATCACTGAAGTTTGTTTACTTATTCAAAATTAAACCAAATGTCTACACATAAAGTATAGGAATAGGTTTAAATTCCAAAACTTATCATGACAAAGAGGTTTTAGTATTACAAAGTCATAGATTTATGGAGTCTGGAAGGAGCAACAGAACCAGCTCAGGCAAGATCATAACGTATTGTGGTCTAGTCAATGGCTTGTGGCTTCGGCAGACTCTTTAGAAATGCGTAAACCGTTCAAAACTGGGCGACTGGCACACGTCTCGAGTGAGTCTTGGCCTGGTCAACAAACCCAGACCGCTTTGAACTTGAAATGGCCTCAACACCTCGCATCTTTCTCAGCTGTTTCTCTCCGTTTTCCGCAGCTATTTATGCAAATGAAGCCAAACCGATGGACTATATTATCGAACGTGTTTGTATTGATTTTGGGCGATCGTTAAGAGCGCATCCGACACAATAAACTTGGCGACAACGAGCCCAGTCGAGTGACTAGGCAAACTGACACATTTCTGGCCAGTCATGCGTAGTGGCTGCCAGGGCCTACCATTGATGGAACGCCTCGGTCCGTCCGAGACTGGTCTCCGTCTCTCTGCGAGCGAAACTTTGGCCGTAATTACAGACTTCCGCCTTTGAACAGTTTCGCAGCCCCGCCCAAGAGGCGAGGCTCTAAAGAAGCTGGAGGAGATGGGGCCTCCTGGACTGGGGCATGGGTGATGATGAGACGCCAGAGGCGCCACAATGTATCCCGTTACAGGTTACAGGGCCATAAAGCGCCATAAACGCCTCTCGCGACAACGGCAAGGGCAAATTATAACGCATACGGACACGTAGCCGATCCACTTGCCGCCGGCTAATTGGACGTGCCCGTCCAGGCTGCTCCCTGCCCCCTGCTCCCTGCTCATTGTTTTTCGTCCTTACTCCTGTTGCTACTCCTGCTGCTGCTGCTGCGGCGGCTTAAAAGTGGGCGTAACATAACAATTGTGGGCGATTTGCATACAATTTGGCGCTCGAGTGGCCAGCAAACTGGCGACGAAATGTTGCCACGTCACTAGTGTTGCTTTGTTGGCCGCCTAATAAGCCAACATGAATGCCTGGCTGCTTTCCAGCCTTTTGTCCCGCTGACAGCGGCCCTGACAGCCGCCACAACAAACCTATCAGCGGCCAGGCAGACTGACTGACCAGTGTCAAGGTTTTTTTTTTTAGATTTGTGTGTGTTTTTTGCTAATCTAAAGCCCAGTGACTAGCAGTTTAAATGCGGAAAGCTGCAGTGGTAGCACAAAGCCAAAGGAGAGGCAGACAATGCCCGCACGGCAACATGTTGCTGCAGCACTTGTTGCGCGCGCCCACACAGCAGCCGCAGGAAAAAGAACAGCAGCAGCAGCAGCACAGGAGGCGCAACAGCAGCAGCCACAGCAGAAGCAGCAGAGGTTTGGCGTCACTTGCCATTGTTGCCACAAAAGGACAGCGTATAAAACAGGAGGTTTCGGCAAACATTCGCCCAGAACCATTTCACATTCGTCCGGGCAACAAGTGTGTGCAAGAGTGCGAGCGGGCCTCCCGAAAACAGTTTCTTCCGACTTTGACCTCATCCTAGATCCCAGAGCTTCTGAAGGTGAGTTTTGCACAGAGGTTTATCCTAAAAATTTCCAGTGAATGCAACAAGTTAATGAAAAAGTTGCTAATAAGCCAACAATTATGATTTGCTTATCTGATAAGTAGGATAATTTATAGAATATGTGAACCATTTAACAACCAGTTGAATTTAAAGAATTTAAGTGCCACTTTTTAAAAAATAATTTATTAATTAATTTAACTTTGACTTCTTTTTATTGTACTTTTTAATTTAACTGAAGCTCTTAAAAACCTACTTCTAAAAAAGAAAGACTTAAGGAGTCTTTTTGCTTTTGCAAATGTTTAAAACTGCAAGTGTTGAAACCAATTGGGTTTTAAAGGTACAAAAAATTTATTATGACAGGCTTCAGCATCTTTAAATGTTACTAAAAAATGTATTCCTCAATATGTTTATTTTGTTGCAATATTTATTTGTATTCTTTTTTATTTATTTTGAAATATGTTAAGTTTCATTAATTTAATAGGTTTATTTTATTCCAAGGGATGGTTTCATAGAACATGGGTTTAAGTGAATAAAAAAAACGAAATTGTATCCAAGTTTGTGTTGGAAAGTGTCAGCTGAAAATGTACACTCCAATGAAACACTCTTTTAAATGATTTAATAGGTTTTTTTGGTGCTGTGTCATAATTAACTATTATAATCTGAGGCTATCAATATTATTGCATTTTAAAATAAGTTTTACCTACGCGGTTTTGGTAACTGTTTTAATTTATATTATTGTCTTTGGAGAAATTGTGGAATTTGACCAATAATTATTAATATTATTTTATTTTAACAGTCACTTTCAGCTTTCAAATAAAATTACCTTCGTTTTTTAAGTTTGCCTTTAAAAATCATCTTTTTAAGGCTGCATTCTGCAATTTAGCTTTGGCTATTTGCTATTTTATTTTAGTTATAATCCAAAATTAGAATCCCCAGCTGACATGTTTTATTATAATTCCCCCTCCGCAAACTTCCATCTTAAATGTGATTCAGTAATCCCGCAATTGTGGTAATTTTTAATTGGCTAAAATCACACTCGGCCAGGCCAAAACCAACTAATTTGGTTTTGTCAACTTTTCGACACTCGTCGCCCCCACAAAAAAAAGTGCTTAAGCCTCGAGAAAATAGTTTTCCTCGAACAAAGCGGGAGCACATACGGAACCACCATTTCGGTTAATGAAGGCAAATTGAAATATTTATGACGGCACTTCTGGGGTCGAGGGGCGGCAGTGTGTGAGCAGCCGAGCGGCGCTAGATTTTCATTTGCATTCGGTGGGAAAAAGCACGCTGGCTGGACGCTCACAGATGTGGACGGCAGGTGCTCAAGAGGAACCTTAGGGCGATGTGGTGTGTGTGCAGCATTTTTGATTTATCGCTGACAATGGCTCCATTCTCCATTTTCCGGACAAGTGAAATGCCTCGTGCAATCATTTGTCTCTGGAATCGTCTCAGTGTCGTCACTGGCCTCCTCGCGACCTCTGACAAATGATATTTAAATGCCCGGCGAGGATAATCCAGGAGCTGGTGTTGCCAGGGAAGCAGCTACTTCAAACGTATCAAACATATCGCATATGCAAATCAGGTTACCCGAAATACAGGGACCTCATCCTCATCCTGATCCCTTCCTCGCCTGCTGAGCTGGCTAAGCGAATTAACGAGTGTGTTATTGATACCGCCCCTCCCCCGAGCACCTCGAAATAAACAAGGCACAAGGCACACACACAGGTCTCTGGTGTATGCTCATATTTGTGAATTTTAAATGCACATTTCGGCATCGCAAATCAATCAGGCATTTGGCAATTGTTGTCTACCCACTTCAGATCCGCTGACTCCTTGCCCGACTCCAGCTGGAGAGGCTGTTGGCTGTCGGCTGTCATAATTCCCCAGAAGTGTGCGGAGCATTGCAACATATCCAGTTGGAGCCCATAAATTAAGCGACGACGCCTGACTAGTTGCCTTTTTATGGGACCCTTGAGTGGGGAATGTTGCAACATTCCAGCTAGATGCAACCACTAAAGAAGACTAACAGACTGCACTCCGCAAAGTGCAGGCACAGCCATTAAGCTCTCAGATTTTGTATTCAAATCCAAAGGCAAATTCGCACTTTTTGAATGAAGCCCTGATTGCCCGCGACATCAAATTAAGCGAGTACCGTCGTCGAATGTATGTTAATGCTCGCCGCGGTTGCGAAGTCCAAGTCTCTGTCTGCGCCAGCTTGGAGGTCAAGTTTTTGTCATGAGTTGTCTGGGCAAGTTTTTAATTTTTTCCCCCCCATCCATACCCCATGCCGTGGCTCACTCAAAAAGCTGAAGAAGAAGTGCTAATTCGCCACTGTTTGCCAGATTGGACAAGTCCCTGATTGACGATGCCATCGTCTGCATCTCTCCTGCAACCTGTTGCAGCTGGCCGGGCTTGACATGGCACTCAGCGGATCAGAGTGCCGTAAGCAGGCTGAGAGCCCAGAACTGGGAGCGTGGCAACGGCATCGTCACCTTATCCAAAAGCCATAATCATTTGCATCTCTAATGGTGCTGCTGTGCCGTCGTCGCTGGAGTCCGGACGCCATACATCAACTGCCCCCATTCCACGCCCACTCCAGCGCCAGCTCCCGCTCCTTGAACAAGTGTTAATGCCTGTAAACCTGGCTGCTGTTTGGGTTATGTGGCAACGTGGGTGGGTGGGGGTGGGGATAAGGGGGTGCACTCAGAAAACCATTTGTCCTAGAACCCTAAAATCTATAAATTTTAATGGGTTCAAAATTGTTCTAGGACGTTGAACTTTTCGGAAGGGATTTTGAAACTAAAGGGATTGGAAGAAAATTAATCTAAAACTTAAAGGAATTAATTAATTATGTAAAAGTTTTACAGTTTTACAGTTTTACAATTGTATTAACTTTATCTGTCTTGTTAATACTATCTTTGGAAGGCAACTTTTTAAAAAATACCTTAAAGATTGGGGAGTTTTATTTTAAGTTTGGCTCACATTGTATCTGTATATATTTTAGGCTATTTTTTAAATTTTTTAAAAAGCTTTAATTTTAGATAAAAGTGATTAATTATAAATTAACATTAAATTGCTTAAATCTTAAGAGCTAAGACTTACCACTGAAGTATGCAGTAGTATGTATGAAGTATGGCTTACATATAATTGATTTGAAATCCCTCTTTTTATGAAACAAAAAACGTGATTAATTTGTTAACACTCAGAAGCTTTAAACCCTTAAAAAATTATCCTAATTAGGTTTTTAAAATGTAATTATTTAGCATATTAATCTTTAACAAAACTAAAGATATGCCTTTCAAAAACCAACAACTGTAGTTATAATTTTTCTCTGAGTGTGGCACGTGGTTCCTGTTGCTATTGCCGTGGCCCATAATGCGGTTGGTTAACTTTTTACGCGCTGCTCGGGCGGATTTGCCCATAAATATCATGATGGTTAATTAGCAGGACACTTTGTCTGCAGCTTGGGCAGGGGGGGAGGGGGTAGAGGGAAAGGCCAAGCCAAGGAAAGGCAAGTCTACGGTTACTCTAAGTAAAATGAACGCGTTAATGTGATTAAAACTTGCAATAGATTGTCCTAGGCGGCGGCATCTCATAATTAT